>JAJGOT010000360.1:0-10000 GCA_022457155.1 Cladopsammia gracilis
CTAAAGCATTATTACGAATGTAGCATTGTTTTTAGACGGCTAGTCCCAAGGTATCATGGTCTTGTGAAATATCACACATTAAATCTCTTTCATTGTTGGCGGTTCGATCGAACGCAGATGTGAATTGACTAATTGGCCAGCTTTTGTTCTCTTAGAGGAGGGATTTATATGAAAGATACCTCATGAATAATATCATGAAATAAGTCAGATAAACACCTCGAATTCCGAAAGTAATGAGGGTCGCTACTATCGAAACTCTACGTTATTGTCACTTACCAGTATTTCCAACATATTTGTTTATCCTATATAAACAGATGTGAGTGTATAGAAGTTAATCAAATTGATTTACTTAAAATTTTGTAGGATAATGGTTGTTTTGGAGGTGAAATAAGTAATTGTTTGATCATTAGTTTGTTCTTTACATTCTGAAAATTAAGAAATGATAAACGTGCAGCGTGCAACTATCGAGTTATGGATGCACGCGGGAGGTTGCTAAGCACAAAAGAAGCGTAAGAGTCACACAAGGCGATAGCCGAGTACGACTCTAGTTTCTTGAGTGCTTAGCAAACCTCCCAAGTGCATCCATAACTCGATGGTTGCACAGCTGCTGCATTTACCATTTCTTTTATAACATTAAGACTTAACATCTTTCCTTTCGGATAGAAATATTTATTGAATCTCGTCCTGCTTACATGAAGTCAAAAGCACGATCAACCGCGCAAAAATGTTCATTCAAAAAACTGACAAAGCGACACATCAACATTTTTCTTGGATCGCAGTGAGTTAGTTTATGTTTTCTCAATCTCGTACAAACAAACAATTTCAAACTGCTCCGAAAGTTAACCTAAATATCGAACTGACAACAAACAAAAAATGCTGTCGGTAAAACAATTTCTCAAAAGTTAGTTAAATTTGGATCGGTTTTCCGAAGAATTGAAGACAAACTGCACATTTTGAATGGTGTAATCTTGGAAGAATGGTGCCACGTCTCTTGCAACCTGTGAAGGATTTATTTCTTGACGTGAACCACTGCTCACTCGGACTGTGGATTGCACTGAGGAAGCTGTGGATACACAACCAGTGCTTGGGGCCAAAAGAGCCCTTGACAGCACATCACTGCAATTTTGAAGCTGTGAAACGGATAGTCGAGAGTTGTAATGTGCAAGGGACTGCTCGTTTCGATGGCCTGAAATTGACATGATATGTTGATTGGGAACGCCACAGTGTTATGGCCATCGCTCTGATGCTGTGGTTTGTGTATATTTTGGACAGCCCGGCCGCTTCGCTGATTTTTTTCATCATGTTTGCCAGGGTGTTGACGCCTAGTGGCCTTTGCTCGAACGACACGTCTTCTTCAGGACTGAAATTTGCCTTTGGATACTAGAAAAACGCACTGCAATTCAGGTTAATCTTTTCAAGATACAGCTTTAGAGCCTTGTAGCCATCGTATTGGCCTGCAGTTTCGTACATCCTAGCTTCTTTTTCGTTACTGGGTTTGTCATTGACACCACCTGGATGGTTCTTCGAAGCTTCATCATGTATCATGGTTGTGAATTTTCGCCCGGCTGCATCGACGGCAAACTTGAAGCTTTTTGTGGTAAGAGCTCTCTGTCCTTCACGGCCTCTTCAGCAAAAGAAAAGAACAATATGGAACCAGACATTTCTTAAAAGTGAGAGTGGGGAACAAAGAGAAAAAACACCGCTGGCTTTGAGCTGTTTGAGATGCTCTTCGTCAATAGCAGGTTAGTGGGTTGCGTTTTCCTTTCCACTTCGTTTTAAATTGATAAGTTGCGTGTCTAACATCTGGTTTGACCGCAAAAATCTCGGATCACTTGCTAGCTGGAGCTCTTTGTTGTATGGAGGAGAGTTTAGATAGGTGGATTTACTGTATGGCTCCCCTTTTTGTGTTCGTGCTTCGGTGTAAAATCGCCTCATGTTATGGTCCAGCTGACCGATTGTCATGTTTTCAAGCAGTCACTGGAAAAATTGGCAAATTTCCAAATTAGGAATATAAATGGAAATTACATGGAATTTGCGTGGAAATCAATATTTTCCAAACAGGGATTTAGTATAATTTTTCCAAACGTGAATTGTGGCTTAATACCACTTTGGATTTTGTAGGTACCATACTTGGTTTTTCCAAATTTTGTACGAGATTACCATTGTTGGCAATCCACAAAACCATGCTTGGATTTTATGGTACCAAGTAGACATACTGGGATTTCCCTCTTACCAAACTTGGATGTTTTCCATTTCTTTCTTTTATGTCCTTTTTCTACACCTGGATTTGCAAACAGCCCATCATGGAAAGGAAGATAACCACACATATTTACTAATAAATGCATATTTGGATTTTGATATAAACAAATTTGGTTCTGCCATTTTCCCTATTTGGTGAAATGGAAACCATTTATGGTAAATAACTGAAAACCCATAGCTGTTTTTTTAAAATACCACACTTTGTTTATGGGAGTTGTCCATGTTTGGACTTGTAGAATTCCAGCCTTGGAAATTACCAATATAAACCATGTATACTGCACATAGCAAAAATCAAATAAAGCTTCACTTAACAAACTTGTAGCTTAATCTATTATTGGAAAAATATCAAAAGACAGCATCGCACTGTTATCAGACAATAATGTCATAACAGCTTGTTATGTACATGCATATGACTACAACTGTCCTTATACTTTCAGTCAAGAACTAGACCACATAACTGTCTCACATAACTGGACTCAAAGTACACATCATGAACACGATATTACTTTCTACAAAAAGCTAGCAACTTAAGCTATGAAATATCAAACTTAAAAAATTTATCACTATCGACAAAACAACTATTGAATAGCCATAAAAAGCCAATGATAACCAGATTTAACTGTTTCAGTGGATTTTACAATCAAATAGATTTGTCAGTCAATAAGCTGTCTTGCTCAACCCTTCAAGCCCCACATATTCCAACATGCATGATTCTCCTTCTTGTTCAGTGTATAAATTGTTTTGGTATTGCTTGAAAGAAACAAGTTGTCAAAAATGAATGCATCTAGGTCATTATGGGTGCTTTAAGTGTTGACACATCCAACAACCTGAACATTACAGTCTAAAAACTAAGTTTGTCAAGAACTTAATCCTCTTCCAACTGTTTGCTTTCGAAACAAGCCTGTCCATCATACAGCGGATTCAGGTTGAGCGTTCAACAGTGTCATTTGTCGCATTCATTATAACGACCGTTATTGATTGTGTTGCGATGCAAAATGCCAGACATTTCTGGGGTAAACTAACGGGGTTCTGTCTGGGACAAAAACTTTTTGAAACTAAACAAATAGACTTCGTATAAACACAGTTTCAATGTAAGTAACCTTCATTTCATTCGGAGATTAATTAGCAGAGTTTGTTCAACACTGATCTCTGAATGAAATACATTTTGCCTTGCAACGCAATCAATCCCGCCTGGCAATGTCTGACATTTGTCAAACAATGCAATCATTCTCGCCTGGCCATGTCTGACATTTTGCCTACCAATACAATCAAAAAACTGTTACAACGAATGTGACAACTGATGCTGTTAAACACTGACACCCTGAATCTGCTGTATCTCTTCCTGAAAGAACCTGTCAGCAACACTTCATCACCAATTACAAATAGTCTACACTAATGTTTACATTACATAAAATGTCCAAGCCAAAACATGAACACAACTACCGTCGGTTTCGCCCAAGCGTGAACACATCACAAAAAAACATGATCTAATTGGGTAACAAACGCGACATGTTTGGTCGGTAAACATTTGAAGTTTGAAAGTCTGCTACTTAAGCTTTTGCACCCGAAATTGTCCACCAGGAATGACTTTCGTTCACAATTAGAAAGGTATGTTTTGCAATGTGTAAAGTTTAATGGTAAAAAACCCATCTATATTAGCGGTTTTATTCAAACTTCGGTAATAAACAACTTACTTTGAGCAGCAAAGCTCGCGTAATGCACTGTAAGAAAAACTTCAAACGTTTACCAACCAAACATGCCACGTTTGATACCCAATTAGTTTTGTGATGGTTGAAATCAATCTCCTAGATCCAATGTCTTGACAACTGTAATGCCACCACGAGTTAGTGATGCCATATTTGCATCCTTAGCAATCTTGATGTAGCCCTCATTGTGGAGCGATTTGGCAACAGCTCTTACGTGAGTAGATTTATCTCTCCCCCTGAGCAAGCTGAGGTTAAACATCTTTTTCAACTTGTGCATGTGATCCATCTTAACGTCCTTCAGTGACAGCTTCCCCAAGACAGCCATAACTATCACATAAGATATTATAAAAGGTGACAGGCCTAGCACAAATCCTGCTCGTCGCTAAAAGCATTTTAGCCCAGCTTTAGAATAAGTCTACCCCAAGTACGTGTCTGAGAGATTTTTCCCTTCAGATCAAAATAAAGATATAACAGGCCTGTTGTTCTAAATGTTGTCCTTTTTTGATCTTAGGAAAAAAGCTCTCGCTGTGATACTGACATGAAGAATTTACGTTTTCCAGAGCCGTTTAGAATATTTAGTTACGCCGTCATTTCACCCTACAAAAGATATAGAAGTTTATAATAAAATGTTGCATTGAAGTGTCTAAAATGACTAGAGAATTTTTATGGTTTTTGTATTTATAAATAACATAAATAAGTACCCTGAAATTTTCTTTGGGATTCCACCACTTTTCACCCAGAAATCGAGCTTCAAAGTTTGCGCTTTTGCCACGCCCAACAACAACAACAAACGTTAACCCTCGTGTCCTCATGACTTGCATGTTCATGGTGTAATAAATTCCTATTTTTTTGGGGGGGGGGGGGGAGGCTACAGGTGTCTATATCAAATTTTGCATGATTTCTGCCACTTGGAAATCACACATTCTATGGCTTATTTGAATGTAAAAGAACGGTTTGCCATGACGTCCCATTACCAAGTGGCAGATAAGCCTGCGGAATTTGATCTAAACACCTGCCGCTCCAAAACATTGAATTTTTACACCACAAGCACACAAGTTTCGTAGACACTAGGATTTGCTTCCAAGCCTTCTGGTTTTGACGTCACCAGGCAACCACCACCCCCCCCCCCCCTTCCCCCGGAAAATCTTGTCAAATAAACTGGGGAAAATGTAAAAAAAATGATCCTGACATACACTCACCTTCATGAAAATAAAGGTTGTACATCCCTACACGGCTGGCTAACTGTGTTTGTGATAATGGTGGACTGGGAGTTCCACTGGAGGATGATTCCGATGCACTGTCAGTAGACGGGACCTCATCTTGGGTAAGGGGCATGTCTTTCTGCAGCCTTCGTTACTCTCTGATTTTCTTTTGCACAATTTCAAGGACTGCTGCTTTCTGTAATCCACACTCTGGAAAGAGCAAAGTCCCATCTTCCACTATTCTGTCCACGAACTTGTCAACTTCCAGTGCGTCTGCTTTATTTCTGTAATTTGGTAGGACAGTATTACGTGGCCATCTTTTATCCACTTCCTTACTGATCTTTCTTTTCCTGGTAAAGGAGCAGATTAGTTCTTTAGACCCTTGTTATATTGTTAAAGAAGAGGAGGAAAGAAACAATACAAATGTGATTTGACAACCAGGCAAAGAAGACTCAGACGACAAGTCCAGAAAGCATGCAGACGGTCATTTATTGCTAGTTTATGCCAAAGTCTCCATATGCTATAGACAAAGTAGTAGAACTCTTCAATTAACTTTTTGACCCTAATAGTACAGGCAACTAACTCTCTAGAGAAATACTAGTGTTTCATATCCACCTTTTACCACAGAGAACTTATCTTAGTTTGTTGTCATTTTTTAAGTTTAAATTAGTTGAAGTCCTTTCCATGCCAGTAGCCTGGTCATTGGTTTGACCAATAACATTTTGAAATTGAGCTTCACATTAACCAATTACCAATAACCCTGATGGTATGCACAAAAGAATCGCACCACTGTGAATATACCTACTTTGTATTGTAGATACCCTTGTCCTTGCAGGAAAGGTGCTCTCTCTCTTCAATTGTGAGGAGCCTGTCAATATCTCTGAATGATGAAGAATCGATCTTAGCCTTTTTACGACCAAACGTATTGGAGTTACCTAGAGAAAGAGCAGCAAATAAATATTGACAGTTCTACGATGACATTAATGGTGCTGGTATTGTCAAGTATGAAATTCTGTAACCATTTATAATGCACATGTTACTAGGGCTGATGAATGGTGTCTCGTGGGTCAAGGAAAACTTTCATCCAGTCTCAAAATCTTGGAAACCGTTCATGAAAGTCTCACTTTTGCGCATTTCTTTCTGTCATGAAGTATTCTTGTCTCAAGGTCTCAGATTTTCAAACAAGGTTCTTGGTATCTTGGATTTTACAACTCATCATACCCCACCCCTTACTATACAAGTACTAGGGATTTGCAGTTTATGCTGGCGGCAGTTTCATCATCACCAGTTTTAAATTAAAATCTGATTTTTGAGACAAAGATATCCTCTAGGCTTAACAGACAAATTCCAGGCTGTTACAAAAACACTAGACTTTCTTCCTATTTTTGTTATCAGAATATTTTCCAGTATAAAAAACTAGTTTTCCATTTTCAAGAATTCCAGATTCTGCATGAACCCTGACAACAGTGCTATGATCATGAAACTATTAACACCGAAAAGGTAAACTATGAAATTTACTTCATAAGACAAAGAACACTGGAAAGAAATATATACCTTTCACTGCCGATTGTCGAGATTCCGAGTTTCTCAAGAACTTGATCCTCTTCCAAACGTTTGCTTTCCAATAGAGCCTGTCCGTCGATCTCTTCCTGAAAGAACCTGTCAGCAACTTCAACACCAAAGAGGTTACAAACCCATTTTTTCACTTGTTCTCGAGACCAATCTGCAAATAAAAAGTGAATTAGCAACGTCAGCATATTTATCATGGTCAAACAAATTCTACAAGACTAGTTGCAAGAAAATGAAAACCGGGGAGATCAAGAATACCAAACAAATTTTTAAACTTTTAAAGTGAACACTTCATCCGATTTAATCCCTAATTTCGCATTTTATTGCATGAGAGACTTTTTAAAGTCCCAGATTAGCCTTATCGCTGCGGAGATAAACAACATGCTTACCAGCGAGCACATTCGCGGGTTCGGTTCGCGGGAAGAATTATTAGATTTTTCCATATTTTACAAGAAAAAAATAGGAATTATGTTGTAAAAAGTGGAAACATCGATGAAAAAAGATGCCGAGGAAAAAGTACAAAACAAATTGACGTCAACATGCAACCCACGGGCAAATGGATCGGGCGTATTAGCCAATCAGAATGCGCGCTTCTCTTAAGCTATGTTGTAATGCATATTGATAGCGGTAACCGGTACAAATGTTTGTCATGTTATTAGCAATCTGAGCAGCTTTAAATGTCGTGGAATTGTGCACTGCATCCTTTTGGCAAACAACAGACAATATCTGCACATTGTTGTATGGAGACATTGTGTTGCTGTAGATTTTAAATGGGTAGTTTTAATTGTGAAGAGACAAAATTGATTCATGGTGCGCCATCTCAGTGTAGAAGTGTAAGCACTTACGCTTCAGATCGTTGTAACTAGCACAAATGTTTTTTTTTTCTCCAGTTTTTAGATATCTTAAAAGAGTAAGGTGTCCCGGAATGCAGCATTGTGTTTTCTTCAGAATTACTAGACAGTGTCTGCAGACAACTGTATGGCATTGGTGTGGACTGTTCGTCATCTGCTTTACATTTGTAACTAACTGCGAATAGACAAAATTATGTTAGAAAGTTTGTCTATTCGTATTCGTAAACTGTAACTTCTTTAACAAATGGGAGATATTGAGATTCATGTTATATGCGTATATTTGGAATAACAATTATTATTCTAAAAAATGTAAAACGCATAGTTTTACGTAGTTTATGTTGATTTTAACTTGCACTTGCTGTTTGCTTGCTTTGTGTTGAAGGAATTATGGAGACAGAAGGAGTTTAAATAATGATGCGTATGTTTGTATTAATAGTTCTTGACGTAACTTGTAAGTAGTTTTGCATGGTTATTGACAATTATTGATTATTTTTTCAATTTGTTAGCTCTTGGACATAGACAAAGTTGTGGGTGACGGCACTGGGTCTAAAAAAAGCTTGGAAATTATAAAAGAATTATGGTTGTAAAATATGATAATATTAAACATTTTGGTGCTTTTCAGCAGCATTTTTACATTTTTTTCACAAAAGACAAAGACAAAATGTATATTTATGCAAACAATAAAATTAATAGTGTTGAAAAAAAAAAAACAGATAAAAATGTAACAGGGAGTGGCATCCAACCCCTTGTCCCCCTTGTAGTTTTAGGGTTAAAGTGACCTTGTTCCATCTGAAATATCGGGTTTTCATGATTATGACCAGGAACTTGCTTAAAGTTTGCTTTTTTATGTTAAAATAAGAGGAAAAAATAACAAATGAGCAAAAGTGATGAGTGAAAAGCCAAAATAATGACTAAAATACTCAAAATTGCACCAGAATGGAAAGTTTGATTTCTTGACCAGCTGTTGTGAAATCAAAATTGATGATAGGATACATAATCTACTTTGATTGTTGTTATTGTGCAGCTTTTCTCTAATGCACTGCTTATGTTTTGCTCTATAGAAAGTTTTTGTCTAATTTACTTCCTGAAGTTTCATGCACTAAGCGATCGTCATTGCTAAGTGTGTGAAACTTGAGTAACTGCGTCAAGGAATTTTGTATCTAAAATTGTATTTTGCTGTGCATGTATTTGCATCGAGCACTTGTATGACTGCATGAAACAGTATTATATTGTTTCTCTGTTTATCCAATTTACCTCTATTCGGTGGCATTTGGTAATATAGCATGGAAATTAAGACACGTAATTTTATTATTTTGGTGGGACAGTGTCCATTTAATGGGGGAGAATCTTCAATAAAAAGATGTTGCTATGTTGCAGTGCTGTTAATGTGTATTTTATGATCAGTTTTTATGTGTATTGAGGGAGACATTTCTCAATCTTTCTAACCCCTCTTTAATATCGCATCGCTTCCTTTTCTTTTCATTAACAATAGACAAGAACGCTTCCTCGAATGGCAAAGCCATCGCAATTGGAGGATTGCATGCAGAGGGGGCCACGCTACTCCATGATAGGAATCACAAAGTGTCTTCATCTATAAAAGTTCACCATAATTTGGAAAATTAAACGAGACTTACCTGTAAGTTGAAGTTTGATTGAGATTCTATCACATGACAAAGGAGGCAGGAGATCACATGAGATAGCACAGCGCATGCATCAAGTCATTCTTTTTAAGCCAGTGGTTGTGTCAGATATAATCCAAATTCCCATATCTCGCATAACAATAACAGCCATCTAAATATGTCATATAAAACAATTGCGTACCAATAGCAAATTTATTTTAATTTGAATTCTACTGATGTCAATCAGTGAAAAGTTTGTTGGATAATTTGTATAATGGATATAACATCAATAAATCAATAAAGTATATTAATATATCAATCAATAAATACACTCATGCTGCAGAGTGTATAGTGTCATTACATCGTGACATAAGAAAGATAACATTTTAACAGTGAATCTAAGACAAAACTGCTTCTGCTAGTGTTGCTCCTCTTGGGCCTAGCACTGGTTTATGGTAATATTTCTGGAATGTTTTTTGCTGATTCCCAACCAATTGTGTTCAGTATGGTATCCAGAGGGATTTCTTTTTGATGGGCCTTTGTTGCTGAGGCAGCTCTTGTACTGTGTGAAGTAAAAGTTTTTGTGTCTATACCAGAGTTTGTTAAAACCTGCTTTGTCCACCTGGAAATCGTGTCTCTTGACACAGCCTTGTTAGGTTTAATGAAACTTATGAACAGTTTGCTTTCTCCATTTCGTAGTGTTTCTGTCTTCATGTAAGCTTTCAGTGTTGTGAGAGGACATACTCTACTGTCAGGAGTAAATTCAGTAATCGTTACTACAGCTGTTGCGTTGT
>JAJGOT010000360.1:627500-884499 GCA_022457155.1 Cladopsammia gracilis
CCTACCCCAATTCGGGACTAACAACAATTGTTTTGATGGCAATTGTATTTCGCACGGAAACTTATGAACTTCGATAGTGATGCACAAAGGTTGGAAATTATCGATTATTTGTTATTCAGGCGTCATTCAAAATACTACAAAAGTTCGTAATTTTGAAAAGAAAACAATTGGTGATGGCTTTCACACAAACGGCACCGACTCTGACAATATAATCTAGCTGGTTGTCTGCAATTTTTGCTTTGTTATTCAATTTTTTATTATTTTAAATTTATTTTCAAGATTTGTTTTGCATATTCAGCAAAGTCGGACAAGTGTACAAAGGCATCTAGGAAAATGAGAAACGAGAGCGGCATCGCAGTACAAACTCACCAAATTAGTTGTAAAAAGGAACGGAAATTTTGCTTTCAATCGACACTAGAAAACACAAACACACACTAGGATAGTTCATCTTTAATTTTGGGATAAACATTTATTTTTTGTTAATGTTCTTTGCGCGGACCATGTATCTGCAGGTGCAAAAATTAGGTGTTATTGGTCGAGCTGCAAATTGGAACTTCGAAACCCGTTCAGTTATGGAGTATAAAGTTATAATTAGGCTAAACAAACATGGCCCTTTTTATCATGCTAAAGCCACCAGTTTATCCGACGTTTAAATATGCATATAACCTGCAAATCATCTAATTTTTGTGATGTTATCAATAAGTGTAGAATTGGTTTGAGGGAATACGAACTTTGGGGCGTAGAATTGATGTGCAATGGCCGTCAGAGTTCATGAGGGGGCACGGAGGAAGACTGGAACCCAATTGAGGCTATGGAGGGAACAGGTACACAGGTGGACACCGTGTCTTCGGGATCCCGCTATTTAGTGCGGGTACGGTCACAATGTTTTTTGACGCCAATTTGGGAAGGGCCAATATGTTTGAAATACAAACGGAGGGGGTGGGGGCACCAATTTTCTAGTTCCCTGCTAAAAATGACCTGTCCCTTTGTGGTATGAGCTGCGTTTTAGCGCGACAAGGACAAAAAGGGAAAAGTTCATATTTTTCTCTATTCTTGATTTTCGAGTGGTTAACTGTTGCACCTTTATTATAAAATTCACACAAATACAAGGTTTTTTAAAACGTGTTTTGTACAGGAGATCAGTTGTAACACATGCTAACGTTTAACTCAGGGCAAGAAAAGCGACGAAAAGGCTGCTAATGAAGACCTTTCAAGGTGTTTTTATAAACCCTTCTAAATTATTTGTCTGGGTTTTACCGTTCAGAACTGAGGCAAAATCATCCTTGGAGACCCAGGGGCAATTAGCTGGGGCGCGACGAAAATCGGCATAAGTTTTCAAGAATGCCGATTTTCGTCGCGCCCCAACTAATTGCCCCTGGGTCTCCGAGGATGAGGCAAAATTAGAAGGGTTTTGTACTTTGTATAGAGCTATCACAGCACAATAATACCTATATCTCACCCTTGCATTAGGATGTTGGTTTTGGCCAGCGTGCAGTTTTCATCACGCTCTTTATAAAAGTCTCATAAAATCTCATAATTCCACAAATTTAGTTTTTGTGACGTCATCACCTTAGGACTCTATTCTACTTTTTCCAAAATCGATAGCTCTCCACATCGACAAATTCGATGATATCATACCAAACGGACAAAAAATATCCAACTCAAGTAAGTTTATACCAAGATGTGGGCCATTTCCATCTTCGCATGTAAAAATCCATGATGAATATCAAACCGGACGAACCGAAATAAGTTATACAAAACGGTGCCAAAAGTATTCTGCACGTGAGCGCAGCATGAGGACTTCAGCTGACGTCAGTAATATACAAATAAACATTCGTTATTTCAAATTAGGCTACCATTAGATGATAGCAATACTGTACTAGTTTTACCTATAAAGTTGGCAGTTTGATTCAAATAATGCAATCCGTTCACATTAATGAAAATTATTACCAAATAATAAGCGGAACGCGCCTAGTATTTTGACTACAAAAGGCAAAAAAGTTCGCCTAATTAAATACCTGTCGCGAGTTTTTTTTTGCCGTCATTGCATGTGTATTGATAAAAAATCAAATGTTTAAGGACACAACTGTGTGGGCACGCGGTCTTCAAAGATCTTCAAAGAGTACCAGCCAGGTGGAAAAGATAAGCGACAATTATTGGTCATTTAACACAACGACAAACCATGATAAACAATGAGGCAGAAACATTAATGAGAAAATACCGAATGTTGTCTATTACAGTCTCAACATTCGTGTGTTTTTAAGAATTGGACTTCAAATGATGGCATTGTGCATACAGCATTTCTTTAATATCTATCTACGTGTACTTTAATGAAAATATTCACAGCCAAGTGAACTTTTTAATTTTTTGTGTTAGAAAACTCACTGCTGGTTATGAAAAAGCACTGTATTTGGCGTGTGTACGTTATTGAAGCTGATTACACCTACTTTCATTGCAGTAATATGCCAATAACTAACTTTACTGGGGATGCAGGCCAAAAAACCGTGTAGCATTTAAATGGTATGCCATTTTAATATTTTCTTTATTATCAAATTTCACAAAGGGCACGAAATTAACATGCATATTAATTGACATGTTTGTGTTATTAAGACTTCCTTTCTCATAAAGAAGCGATATGTCTGTCACTGAAGTGCACACGAACTGACACTACAGTAAAATGGCGGTGACCAACTTTACTGGAGATGGAAGCCAGGAAACGTTCGAACTGTTTTGCTCAGCCGAATTAACAGCAGGAGTACACAATCAGCTGATCTTTCTTTCCGTGCTGAACATTTTGGGGAATACTCTGATCCTAGTTGCCCTTCACAAGGAGACTTCACTTCAGGCCTACTCTGAGACCTTAAGTCGCCTAAAGTCGCCTTAAGTCGCCTAAAGTCGCCTAAAGTCGCCTTAAGTCGCCTTAAGTCGCCCTTAGTCGCTTAAGGTTGCCTGAAGTTGTTAGGCTTAAAAAAGGCCTGTACACCTTAAAATTGCCCTAAAAGGTTTCACTTTTACTATTTCTTGAATATATAATAATTTTATTGCCCCAAATCTCTTTTTTAGTTCCCATATATGATTATATGCTGCAAGGTCATGGCCCCATGCAGTAAAACACCATGCTTCAATAGTCATGCACCATGCCCTAGTTGCTTCAATTGTACTTGTTGAACTCTCTATATATAAAGGATGGACTATTTTATTTTTGAGGGGAGGGGCGGTGGTGGGGTTGGCAAATACCAAAAAAAAAAATTCAAGCACAGATAAAGTATAGAAAAGTATGAAAAAATCACAAAAAAAAATTCTTGCACAGCCTCAAGATGTACAAAAAAAAAAATCATGCTAAGACAAAATGCCCAACCCCCAACCCCTAAAAATAAAATGGTCCCTCCCCAAGGAGGGTACACTCATTCATCTTCAAAACATTGACAGCTATTTAATATTTAATCTATAGGTTTACTTATATTTCATGGACAAAGTGTTGCTGAAAGGATGAAGTTGTGACTTAAATTATAATCAACATTTTATATAAGCAACAGCATAAAAAAGAAACACTGCTGATCAGCAGTCAATACTGACATACTGTATTAAATAAATGATGCAGGCATTCCTTCACCTTCAGTGTATTATAACAACAGTGAGAGCTGTTTTGGATCACTATGATCAGCATAATTTGAAAAGTATTTTGGGGTTAAGCCCAATTATTGCTTATCACTTTTACATTGATCAAGTAAGCTTGAAAAGATCATAAGCTTATCCAAAGGCAATGTAACTGTATACAAATGTACTTAACTTTTAAGCTTACTTACCCAACGTGAAAGAGCAACCAAAAATGGGCCATTTCTCCCGCATATAACCTCTAAGCTGCGTTCTAGCCATCCAACAGTATTCTATTTACAACCAATCGTAACTGAACGTTTGAAAACTTGAAACTTATTTACAACTTGTACATGTCATCTTCTTGACAGTTTGGTGAAGCAAAGAATTTAAATCAACCTGTACGCTCAAGATTGCAAAATTTGCATTGATTATGCTACTATGATGGCTCTCTGTCACAAAGCTCAAAAGTTTTTCTTGTTATCAACCATTAAGCAGGAATGTGCAAAGGATTTGCAGCTGTTTCCAGCAGGAAAATTTGCCTCACTCGAGCAAACATGGCCGCCAATGTTTTGACCACGTGACTTCTTTTGGAACCTGGATGTCCACGCGCGCGGGCGCGCGTGCACTCATATTCAGAAAATTAGCATTCAATTGATTCGGCAAACAAAGTCAAAGCTGAAGTGTTGCTGTTGTTGAAATTGAAACACATTCCCACTTTACAGTACAGCCTGGCTAAGCTACCACTCACGTGCTTTTCCTCCGTGGCGTAGATTGTCAAGCTGGCCTGGAATTTTGGAAATCGACACCAATGCGAGATTCAGTCTCTCTTGTAGCCATTGACTGGCTTCCTGCTTGTATTGCGGAAAGAAAACTAATTTCGACAACTCAATTCGAGGTAAGGTAAATGTAAATTTCTGAAATTTATTGGTTAAGCGAGCGCGCGCGGGAGGAAAAGAAACCCGCGAAGCATGGAAACCATCTACGATTGGAAAGGAATTCTGGGAGAATCAAAATGGCGGACACCAATGTAAACATTGTCAACTTTGTCATTTGCTGTGCATTCATTTGTGATCCATTATTTTCTGGAAATTTTTGAGGTAATAATTAACTTCTACACCGATAAATCTGTCAACAGCCTCAACAGTAACACTATTTAGTTTTGTTTTGACAGGTTAAATTAAAATGCTACCAGGTGGAAAAGTGAGAGCATTTCGGGCCTAGTAGCAGAACTAATCAACCCTGCTATAAAGTCTCCTACGAGGGTTCGGTTCCCTGTCAGCGGAACATCCAAGATTTCAGGAGCCGGACAAATAGTTGGAGAAAATGGGAAAGATGCGCTATTGAGAAGGACCCTCGCTTACGGTACCAAATATGAAATTGGAGTATTCTATTGGACTAAGGCAGGAGAACAACAAATTGGCTGGGTGCCTGACCAAACAGTTTTGGCTGTCGTTTGCCAAGCTTTCGAGCCAAAATTGGCTGTGCAACTGCCACAACAATGGCAGATAAATTAACCAAATTTATGTAATATGTGAAATCGAGAAGTGATTTTTAATTAATTCGATGCCTTTGTTGTATAAATAAGCCAAGGAAAATGTATGTTAGTTTGATTCAGATCAGGTATCCATTTTTAAGAGAAAAAGTTGGATTTGTTTTCCAAGATTTTGTTTGGCAGTGTATATGATCTTTATATTTTTGTATGATTATTGTTTGTATTGCAATATCTTAAAAACATTTAAGCAGCTAACTGAATTTTTTTTCATTCTAGATAAGCAATATTGTTCCTGCCTCTTGTTTGGATAATTAATGTTCATAATACAACTTACCATTCATATTATTTATATAATGTAGTTGTTGTTGTTATTGTAATAGTTTGAATCTCAGTATAGCTAAAAGGGACTTTAAAATCTGGAAACTGGAGACTTTGGTCACTTAGGTCTGTCTGAGATCAAGTGAACTGATTGTGATAATTTTTTTTATTGAAATATGAGACAAACTATCATGAATGCCAGGATACAAGTCAGGACTCAAGCTATAGCCCTAACCCTAGATCTACGTCTAACCCGAACAGGAGTCCTAGGTCCCATCCTGACTTAAGTCCTGACTCGATCGGACCTGGCTGTCTCATATTTCTCTCCAGAGACCAGTGGCTTGGTATTTAGGCATAGTGATGAAGAGACTGTCGATAACTTTTTGTTTCATCACTTGTTTGAAACACTTTTATGTTGCCTGAAGTTGCCTTCAGTCACCTTAAGTTGCCTTAAGTCGCCTTAAATCGCCTTGAGTCGCCTTAAGTTGCCTAAAGTCGCCTAAAGTCGCCTTAAGTCGCCTAAAGTCGCCTTAAGTCGCCAATATTTTAAACTAATTTTTCCTTAAGTCGCCTTAAATCGCCTTAAATCGCTTAAAGTCGCCTAAAGTTACGGCGACTTAAGGTCCCAGAGTAGGCCTCACTTCATCCGCCGTCCAAACTCTTGTATCGTACCCTAGCGACAACTGACCTCTGTGTTGGCATTATTGCGGAGCCTCTTCGTGTTGCTTATTTGTTGTCTGTGGTAAACGAACGATGGAATATTTGTCGCCACGCTTTTGTTGTTTGTTTTACCGCAAGCTATATTTTGTGTGGTGTGTCTTTGTTGACAATGACTGCAATAAGCGTGGACAGACTTCTCGCCTTGTTATTGGAGCTCAGATACAAACAAGTTGTATCTTTGAAGCGGATATATCTAACGGTTACTGTTTTTTGGGTTATGTCCATTGTAGCTACAACAATGCACTTTTGGAAGTACCTTATAACTGTATGGTGTAGCTACATAGCAATTTTGCTGTTTCAGTGATTTCAGTTGTCTCTTACATAAAAATTTTCCTCACTCTCCGTCATCATCAAATTCATGTACAGGACAACATTAATCAAGAACAACCAAGCCAAGGAATTCCACTGAACATAGCTCGATACAGAAAGGCAGTGTCCAGTGCACTGTGGGTACAGATGACATTATTTTTTTGTTATCTGCCGGAAGGTGTAGTGGAGGGTTCGATAACTCAAATGGGGCTCTCTTCATCTGTGTTTATTGTTCGTGAGTTTATGGTCACGTTAGTTTATTTAAACTCGTCATTAAACCCAATTGTGTACTGTTGGAAGATGAATGAAGTAAGGCAAGCAGTAAAGGACACAATCAGACAACTTTGCTGTTCAACAATTATCTCTGCCGCTTGAGCGCGGTAATAATTGTCTATAAAGATGTAAAATATAAAAACGCGTAAGCTATATTGATAATTGCAAACTGTAAATAACAATATTAGTTGTTTATATATAGCATAATAGTAACGATAATCAATTGTACAAAGCTGAATAAATGGAAGGACGTACGATTAAGCCTGGTTTCCATATGATTGCTACGATCGTGTTGGTTTCCATATGATCTTTACGATCGCAAGCAGGATCACTTTCATACATTCGCAGCTCGAGGAGGCCTGGATCTAGTAAACAACCAGAAAAACACAGGAGGACACTGGGATACTTAAAGCGATACTGCAATGCTTTACCATTCAACTATTCAATATACATAGAGTTGATTCTGAAAATAACTTTCTAGGGGTGATAGGCACTTTCACGAGTTCCCTCTCCATGACTCCCTTCGGGTAGAATCCACACATATTATCCCCCTTATCTTACGAAAACAAATCCGCGACCACTCCTCGGATTCACTCACCATTTCAGCCTAGCATTCTTAAATATAAAATGTAGTTATGGGCACAAAAATTTAATTGGGCGGTATTGTTTTCTTTTATGGGTTGAATTTTAGGTCAGCTCTGTAATTTTGTTGTGAGTCTTTAAAATCGAGTCTTACCTTTATAGCGGAGCACTTGCCAGGCCGAAGGCCTGGCTGCGCAGCTCCATACTCATAGAACCTTTGCTGTCATTTTTCATGGTCATGGCTAGCGGAATGTTTCGCAGGCGCGTGTGTGCCCGTCCGCCCGCGGTGGTGTTGGAACAACATCCGGGATCTTGAAAGCAAGGCTTTGTTTTTCGCGCGGCCACACAGCCGTGAGCTCGGTGTTTTGTTGTGTCTAGCGGAGAATTAAAGTCGTTATTTTCCTGCATTTTTTCGCGGTTTGCTACTCAATACAAGGATACTAATTAAAGTATACTCCGAAGCCGCTTTAGTGGAAAAAGACAAGCTTTCAGGGATAAAATTTTGATTCAAGGAACTTCATGTATGACGTTTTTATCAATGCAGGAGATGTTTGTTCTCTACGGATTTCAGAACCAGAAGCGGAGATTTGAATTTCCAAGCAAGCGAGGGACTTAAAGGTAAAACAGATTACAGTTTTCGATGAGAATTTATGTTGATATCAATCTGTGAGTGACTTTTTATTAGTGTTATTGTTAGTTTTGGAGAATTGATTTTAAAACGTGCTTAAATTAAGTTGTATCGATCTCTTGACTTTCATCGAAGAAAGCTTGAACTCGATGAGCTATAATTAAATGGTACGCGTTTTGCTTTTAAACGTAAACTAATGGAGATTTGAATAAATTTTTTCGAAAGAAGATTGTGTTGTCCATTTTTATGTGTTTTTTCATTCATTAGATAGATTGAAAAGCGATTTTATGTAAACAAAACAAGACTTTGATTTTCTAGTACAGTTCTATCTTCACTTGCATCGCCTTAGAGTGATTTTACTTCATCTGTGAAACACTATCTAACAATTAGTGTGTGATAGTCCAAATTAAAGAAAAGGAAACAATGGAATTATAGACTAATAGTGCGTACTATTCTACTAACTATTTCACACATGAAGTAAAATCACTCTATGCAAATATGTTTGTGTATTTTTGCAATTTTTGATTTTCAAATCAGTTTCTCGGGCAATTTTTGACAAACATAAACTGTATTTTATTCGGAAACTAGTAGTACTAGTTATTCTAGACAGAGAAACGTTTTTGTGAACTTTTGTACGGTCTATAAAAATATACTGTGCAGAGGGTCGCGTAATACTGTTTTTGAGAAGTGCTAAAATTGAAATTAGCCCGTTCGTCAGCTTCCAACCTTTCACCTTAGTTAAGCTTGTTCAAAGTGCGACGCTGTTAGGCTTGGGCTATGTATATGTTTATATTATAGCCGAGTCATTTCGCCCACTTTAGATCCCCAACAGTCGTTCTACACTTTCCCTACCTCCACTCCTCACCATCTCAACGCCTTGAGCAGGCTATTTGTTATTACTTCCTGCAGCTTCGTTTATTACAACCTATAGCTTGTCATCATCAAAGTAAATTACAATTATATTTACAAATCCTATTAATAAAGTTAAAATGCTAATAAAATGAACAAGATAACAAAATAACTAGCCGTAAGGTTTGTTTAGCCTAGCTTAGCCTAATTATGACTTCATAACTGAACGAGAAGTTTCAATTTGCAGTTCAGCAATAACATCTGCAGATAGATCATGATCCCTGCAAAAATCATTAAAAATTGCTTAATATGCGAAATGTTAAACTATTTTTCTTTTTTGTGTGCGTGTGTCTTCAGTTGCATTTGTACAAGTGTCTTACTTCTCTTTATCTGGCAGATATTGCTGTGAAAACAGACTGATAATAAGAGAAACTGAAGAACATTGAACTGCCGGGAATATTAAACAACTTGTCAGCTTAAAGAGTGTTTTCACTCAGTCCCGTGGGACTCAAATGTCAAAGACAGTGGCAGCCATGTTGGTGTTAATTAAATTCTTTGCACAGGAACAGGAGCACCAATACGTTAGCTATGACGTCAAGTGCTAACGCTCTACTGGCTGTCAGCTGCTAAGGCGACTTCATTACCAAGTTTTCGAGTACGACATCTTCATTTTTTCTGTTGTCTTTCAAAATTACGAATTTTCCATGAGTTTTGAATAACAACTGAAAAACAAACAGTATATTTTAAAAATTAAAACAAGAAGATTCGCAACTTTTGTGCATAAAAATCACGACTTTTCCGTACACAATACCATTGTTTCTACAGTGTATTACAGCGGTTACCATCAACACACGACCCATTGCACTTCATTCCAGAAGGTGAAACACGAGTTTAGTGGAAGCCAAACAAAAGGAAAGCTTACATTGTAGTTTTTTTTAGATTCCGACTGGATTGCGAACAATTTTACCAAAAAAGTAACAATTTTGAAACAATCAAATTCGAATTTAATTGCAGTTTTAAAGAGAAGATTTCATTCAACATGATAACAAGTTCGCGCTCGTGCGACTTTATGATTGTGATCCGCCTACTATTCATCATGCATCAAGCAAATTTCAAAGTTTTATTTTAAAAATACAGTTTCTGCAAACGGCAGCTTTTCTTTTTGTTTAAACTGGCTTGGAATCAATTTTAATTAAGTTTTACTTTCTCTTACCTGGAAAATTTGTCGATATTTTAGCTTTATTTGCTTGAAATCCTGTCAGAATCCAAAAAAAATTTAACGGGTTTTCTTTGATTGACTTCCACTAAAACTCAACTTTATCTGCTTTTTTTGAAGGCGGTGGGTCACATGTTATTGGTAAAGGTAAACCACTGTAAAATTGTGTTCCAGAATTATGCTAGGCCGTCAAATTGAATTCCTTCCCTTAGGCCTTGTTGTTCAAAGATTGGATAGGTTTCTCCACTGAATGAATCGCTATCTGGCTATCTAGCGGGTACAGTAATGTTCAAATGAATTATACACTTTAACTGCTTGATAATGATTATTCCATTGACAAAATGCTCTTCGATCAACTGGCGGCGAATTGTAGGGGAACAGAGGAAATTTTTATATTTCTTAACAAACACTTCAGACAGACTCGTATTTTTAAAAGTATTCTCGTACTGCGGACTTACAGAGTTAGGATTTCATATGATCAAGTTAGAGCGATTTTTAATTGGGTCGAAAGTGATTTAGTGATTCCGTTGTTTGGCATTGCTACGCTTTGTGCTTGGCTGAGATATCTCGCGCCACTTTTTCGACCAATCAGAAGTAAAACCAAAACAAATTTAGGCCCGGTTCAAACGTCGAACTTCACATGTGCCGAATCTAATGCAAATGAGCAAAATCTATTGTTCATGTTCATTTGCATTAGATTCGGCACATGTGAAGTTCGACGTTTGAACTGGGCCGCCTTAGAGTTTCTCGCATGCGTTTCCCCGCGCTTAGCCAAAGCTGCAAGTATTTGCTTTAATCTGAGCCTTGATTGGTTCAATGAACAGATGAATTGTCTGCATCTTTTTTGATTGGCCAGAATAATTACTTTGGTTTTGGTTTTACGACACTCAAGTGAACATCGCTCTAAAGGGCAAACGTCTATATACTCCTAATGCTACTGAAAACAAAGTTAGCACTGGTTTATATCAATGTTACAATAGTAATACTTCTTTTGTCCCTTCCACAATCATTTCAAATGCACTTCTCTCAAGATATTCAGTTTACGCGAAACAACAACTAACTAGATGAACATCCAAGTTGTCTGATTGCTTCCTTTACTGCTTGCCTTACTTCTTTAATCTTCCAGCAGTAGAGGATTGGATTTAATGATGAATTTAAGTAAACCAAAGTCACTGTTAATTTCTTAGCAATAAAAACAGATGAAGACATGTCTCCCTGATAAGTAAACACAGCCTTCATTATTCCTTCGGGTAGGTAACAGACAACTAATGCCATCTGCACCCACAGTGCACTGGACACTGCCTTTCTGTATCGCGCTATGTTCAGTGGAATTGCTTGGCTCGGTTGTTCTTGATGAATGTTTTCCTGTACTTGACTTTGATGATGACGGAGAGTGAAGAATATTTTTGTATAAGAAACAATTGATATGATTAGACACAGTGATGTAGCAATGTAGGCACACCGTATGGTTATGAGATAATTCAAAAAGTGCATTGATGTGCCGGCAATGGACACGACCCAAAGAACAGTTACAGTTAGATAGGTCCGCTTTAAAGTTACAACTTGTTTGTATCTGATCCCCAACAACAGAGCGAGAAGTCTGTCCACGCTTATTGCAGTCATCGTGAACAAAGACACTGCAGTTAAAATAAAACCTGTGACATGGGATAAAACGAATACGTAGCGGCAAATATTCCATTGCTTGTTCAGCACAGACATCATATAAGCAACATTAAGAGGCTCCGCAATGATACCAACACAGAGATCAGTTGTCGCTAGGTTGCGAAACAACAGTTTGGACGGCGGATGAAGAGAACTAGAATCCTTTTGAAGAGCTACTAGGATCAGAGCATTCCCCAGAAATGCAGTAATTGACAGAAAAATGAAGACCACTGTAAAATATATTAACTGGTTGCGTAACTTTTCAGTTAATTCTGCCGAGCAAACAATTTCTTCATCTTCTGTAAAGTTGGTTATCGTCATTTTACTACAATGTCAGTGCTTGTGCACTCCAGGGACAACTGTAAAATATTCATAACGAATGCCTTGATATCGTAAACATGTCATGTTAATCAACGCCGTACGGAAATAAGGATTTGGGGACGAATGTCACCATTTGAATTTCAAATCTTAAAAACACACGTAGGTTAAAACAATGATAGATATTGGGGATTTTCTGATGTTCTTACGTGTTTATAATGACCTCATGGATAGATAGAGATCATTGTTATACATCAATGATAGAGATCATTGGGGTTTTTCTGATGTTTCTACGTGTCCATAATGATTTCATTGATTGATAGACATCATTGATAGACATCAACGATAAGTTAATTACACAAAAAGCATCCTGTGTAAGCCATTTGCTTCCAGGGAAACAAAGGAAGTTAGTTCTCAGTTGCCCCGAGGAAGGTTTTTGAATAAAACCGAAATATCGGCAAAGTGTATTTTCAAGTTTTTGAGTAATGACAAGTTAATGATAGACATGATTGAAGATTATGTAATGTTTCTACGCGATAGTTTTTCATATCATGGTAAACGTCTCACCATTCTGTTCGTAGCCAAACATGTCAAGTTAAGTACACAAGCAGAAGAGAAAGTCCGTCGTTAGCAAAATAGCACTTATAGAGCGTCAAAAACTGTCATGACTTGTTAAGGTAATGGCCAATAATTATACACGGCTGGTCCTCTCTGATGGTTACGTGACCAGGTCTCCGTTGATGATTTAAACATGTATGTCAAGTTAACAACTAATGAAGCAAGCCTGACTGTACAGCTGGAATAATACATAGTTTTCAATATTTCGTCAGGCACGGCCTGACTTTTTCAGGAAATAAAAATGTCTACAAGAAAAAAAAAAACATTAAGTGTGAAGGCGATCATTTAAGAAAACACCCCACCGTCATTTTAATGAAATTGTGAATTTTTATAACAAGCACTGATTTGCATTGGTTTAAAGAGCCACAGAATCCCTGACGTAAGAGTCATTCATTTTTTTCTGGGAATTGAAAAATGAAAATGTTTGCTCAATTCAGTTCATATTTACCTATCCAAAAATATGAAAAAAACGAATTTCGCGTAGTTCATTTTATAATTTACTCAAAAAATTGAAATTGGAAATATAGATTACTTCATGGGAAGAGCGCGCGTAGGGCATTTACGCGCGAGTTGGTGATGTGTCAGAAATTGAACGAGTGAGCGTAGAGAACGAGTGAGATTCCTGATACATACCAACGAGTGCGCAATGCCGTACAAAGCACTTCCCATGATTTATTTCGTCAACGAACAAACGTACACGTACAGCATTTCCCCGACGAAGTCTCAAACAGTTTTAAATAGTTATTCAAATTCATTAATCACATGCCTCGGAACAGGAAATCAATGAACAATCTCTTTCAGCAAATAACTTTTTTTGAAATAAACTAAAAGGAACTGATGCATTTTCTTTGTAAATGGAGGATTGTCAAAATTATAAGCTGTTTCGTGCTGTTTAGTAAAGAGTTTGCAACTTGTTTACGGTTATATTATTTCAAAATCCCAATAAATTGTTTTCATAAAGATAGTTTACCTTCTCGGACTTAAAAGTTCTGTTTGCTTCGCCGAGCTTCCAAATATTTCACTTGCTTGAACTCGTTATTTTCGATTACGATATAACCGGCTTATACATAGAAATGCTTTCTTTCAATGTTATGGAAATAACTACCTTCAAACCCACGAACTGTTATGGACACAAAAATCGCAGTCGCTTTCGCAAATATTTTCATGGCGAAGGTAGAAACAGAAATCGTCAAAGTCAAAGCGTTTTAATACCGCTCGTTTGGAAACGTTATATTGACGACAAATATATTTTCCCTTTGAGACACAACCAGAGAGGAGATACTACAGTTCATTGAGCAAGCAGACAAACACATCCTACTATTAAATGTATGGCTGAAATATGTATCGGTGCTCGAAGACGCACCCACTTTAAACCTACTTGAACTTTTCAGTACACCCACTACTCAATATCCTACCCATCCGGGCGGATAACAATATTAGTTGTTTATATATAGGAAAATAGTAACGATAATCAATTGTACAAAGCTGAATAAATGGAAGGACGTACGATTAAGCCTGGTTTCCATATGATCGCTACGATCGCTGCGAGCGGTACGATCGCCGAAAAACGAGACCGGCGATCGTAGAGATCGTAACGATCGAAGCGATCGTGTTGGTTTCCATATGATCTTTACGATCGCTAGCAGGATCGCTTTCATACATTCGCAGCTCGAGGAGGCCTGGATCTAGTAAACAACCAGAAAAACACAGGAGGACTCTGGGATACTTAAAGCGATACTGCAATGCTTTACCATTCAACTATTCAATATACATAGAGTTGATTCTGAAAATAACTTTCTAGGGGTGATAGGCACTTTCACGAGTTCCCTCTCCATGACTCCCTTCGGGTAGAATCCACACATATTATCCCCCTTATCTTACAAAAACAAATCCGCGACCACTCCTCGGACTCACTCACCATTTCAGCCTAGCATTCTTGAATATAAAATGTAGTTATGGGCACAAAAATTTAATTGGGCGGTATTTTTTTCTTGTCATTTTCTTTTATGGGTTGAATTTTAGGTCAGCTCTGTAATTTTGTTGTGAGTCTTTAAAATCGAGTCTTACCTTTATAGCGGAGTACTTGCCAGGCCGAAGGCCTGGCTGAGCAGCTCCATACTCATAGAACCTATGCTGTCATTTTTCATGGTCATGGCTAGCGGAATGTTTCGCGGGCGCGTGTGTGCGCGTCCGCCCGCGGTGGTGTTGGAACAACATCCGGGATCTTGAAAGCAAGGCTTTGTTTTTCGCGCGGCCACACAGCCGTGAGCTCGGTGTTTTGTTGTGTCTAGCGGAGAATTAAAGTCGTTATTTTCCTGCATTTTTTCGCGGTTTGCTACTCAAGACAGGGATACTAATTAAGGTATACTCCGAAGCCGCTTTAGTGGAAAAAGACAAGCTTTCAGGGATAAAATCTTGCTTCAAGGAACTTTATGTATGACGTTTTTATCAATGCAGGAGATGTTTGTTTTCTACGGATTTCAGAACCAGAAGCGGAGATTTGAATTTCCAAGCAAGCGAGGGACTTAAAGGTTAAACAGATTACAGTTTTCGATGAGAATTTATGTTGATATCAAGCTGTGAGTGACTTTTTATTAGTGTTATTGCTGCCGGCACAGGGCAGCCGTCCTATTCTCGCGTGTTGGGTGTCCTGTGCGAAATTATATGCCAGTAAACTCGAGTTTGTAAATTTGTGAGGATGATTTTCGGAGACCCGGATAGTTATGGCCAGCGGTGCTTTTAATTCACGGAGCCTGGCATCACGTTGAAATATCACATGGTTACGGGAATGCACGTTACTTCGATTGTTAAAGAATGAATGTGTTTAATTAAAAATGTTATTTAGGCACTTTTAAAACTGAAAATTCAGACGTTTTTATTAGTGAATAGCCGTTAACTGAAAACGTGTGTCAGTTAATTAAATAGTTCCAAATGTCGCCCTGTCGCAACATTGCCGCGCGCGCGGAAAAAGTCTAAATAAAACTGAATTCAATGTTTATGCCGCGTGGTTGAAGAGTTTTGAATTTGAAAATTCAGTCTACCCTCCAGTCTACTTCAGTGTCAGTCTCAGTCTGCTTCATTTAGACGAACTGATTCATGTATCACGCTCGATTCCAAGAAGTGTTTGAGACTTGTTTGAGTGACATATCGTTCTTTCATAACTTGTAATATTCATTCATGTTGTCAAACATACATCACTAAGTAATTCTTCCTGACGAAGACGTATTCCAAGTTACTTGATTGATAATTGACATTCGTGACGTAGCCCTTACATCACTAATTCTACAACAACCAAGTTTTAACGGCAAAACTTTGTTGTCACCAAACTGCGCTCGTGTCTTGAACTGAGAATTGGAAAGTTTACGTGAGTATTTCTCCTCAAAATTATGTCAAATCTCAGTTTATTTGTTGCTGGAAGTATTCATCAAGGTCACGAAAGTTTAAGTGACGTTTCAAGGGGAAGGCTAAACTTCCAAATGTGGCAGCACTTCACTTCCAATATGGAACCGCTAGTTGTTAGTTTTGGAGAATTGATTTTAAAACGAGCTTAAATTCAGTTGTATCGATCTCTTGAATTTCATCGAAGAAAGCTTGAACTCGATGAGCTATAATTAAATGGTACGCGTTTTGCTTTTAATTGTAAACTAATGGAGATTTGAATAAATTTTTTCGAAAGAAGATTGTGTTGTCCATTTTTTTGTGTTTGTTCATTCATTAGATAGATTGAAAAGCGATTTTATGTAAACAAAACAAGACTTTGATTTCCTAGTACAGTTCTATCTTCACTCGCATCGCCTTAGAGTGATTTTACTTCATCTGTGAAACACTATCTAACAATTAGTGTGTGAAAGTCCAAATTAAAGAAAAGGAAACAATGGAATTATAGTCTAATAGTGCGTACTATTCTACTAACTATTTCACAGATAAGTAAAATCACTCTATGCAAATACGTTTGTGTATTTTTGCAATTTTTGATTTTCAAATCAGTTTCTCGGGCAATTTTTGACAAACATAAACTGTATTTTATTCGGAAACTAGTGGTACTAGTTATTCTAGTCAGAGAAAAGTTGTTTTTGTGAACTTTTGTACGGTCTATAAAAATGTACTGTGCAGACGGTCGCGTAATACTGTTTTTGAGAATTGCTAAAATTGAAAATAGCCCGTTTGTCAGCTTCCAACCTTTCACCTTAGTTAAGTTTCACCATAGTTAAGTTTCACCTTAGTTAAGCTTGTTCAAAGTGCGACGCTGTTAGGCTTGGGCTATGTATATGGTGGGGAGAGGAGGGGGGGGGGGGGGGGGGGGGGGTGAGGGCGCGAGAGATCCGGTCGATGCAACTCTTGTAAATATTTTTATAGCCGAGCCATTTCGCCAACTTTAGATCCCCAACAGTCGTTTTACACTTTCCCTTCTCTCCACTCCTCACCATCTCAACGCCTTGAGCAGGCTATTTGTTATTACTTCTTGCAGCTCCGTTTATTACAACCTATAGCTTGTCATCATCAAAGTAAATTACAATTATATTTACAAATAATATTAATAAAGTTAAAATGCTAATAAAATCAACAAGATAACAAAATAACTAGCCGTAAGGTTTATTTAGCCTAATTATGACTTCATAATTTAACTGAACCAGAAGTTTCAATTTGCAGTTCAGCAATAACATCTGCAGATAGATCATGATCCCTGCAAAAATCATTAAAAATTGCTTAATATGCGAAATGTTAAACTATTTTTCTTTTGTGTGCGTGTGTCTTCAGTTGCATTTGTACAAATGTCTTACTTCTCTTTATCTGGCAGATATTGCTGTGAAAACAGAGTAATAATAAGAGAAACTGAAGAACATTGAACTGCCGGGAATATTATACAACTTGCCAGCTTAAAGAGTGTTTTCACTCAGTCCCGTAGGACTCAAATGTCAAAGGCAGTGGCAGCCATGTTGGTGTTAATTAAATTCTTTGCACAGGAACAGGAGCACCAATACGTCAGCTATGACGTCAAGTGCTAATGCCCTATTGGCTGTCAGCTGCTAAGGCGACTTCATTACCACGTTTTCGAGTACGACATCTTCATTTTTTCTGTTGTCTTTCAAAATTACGAATTTTCCATGAGTTTTGAATAACAACTGAAAAACAAACAGTATATTTTAAAAATTAAAACAAGAAGATTCGCAACTTTTGTGCATAAAAATCACGACTTTTCCGTACACAATACGATTGTTTCTACAGTGTATTACAGCGGTTACCATCAACACACGACCCATCGCACTTCATTCCAGAAGGTCAAACATGAGTTTAGTGGAAGCCAAACAAAAGGAAAGCTTACATTGTAGTTTTTCTTTTTAATTCCGACTGGATTGCGAACAATTTTACCAAAAAAGTAACAATTTTGAAACAATCAAATTCGAATTTAATTGCAGTTTTAAAGAGAAGATTTCATTCAACATGATAACAAGTTCGCGCTGCGTGCGGCTTTATGATTGTGATCCGCCTACTATTCATCATGCATCAAGCAAATTTAAAAGTTTTATTTTAAAAATACAGTTTCTACAAACGGCAGCTTTTCTTTTTGTTTAAACTGGCTTGGAAATCAATTTTAATTAAGTTTTACTTTCTCTTACCTGGAAAATTTGTCGATATTTTAGCTTTATTTGCTTGAAATCCTGTCAGAATCCAAAATAATTTTAACGGGTTTTCTTTGATTGACTTCCACTAAAACTCAACTTTATCTGCTTCTTTTGAAGGCGGTGGGTCACATGTTATTGGTAAAGGTAAACCACTGTAAAATTGTGTTCCAGAATTATGCTAGGCCGTCAAATTGAATTCCTTCCCTTAGGCCTTGTTGTTCAAAGATTGGATAGGTTTCTCCACTGAATGAATCGCTATCTAGCGGGTACAGTAATGTTAAAATGAATTATACACTTTAACTGCTTGATAATGATTATTCCATTGACAAAATGCTCTTCGATCAACTGGCGGCGAATTGTAGGGGAACAGAGGAAATTTTTATATTTCTAAACAAACACTTCAGACAGACTCGTATTTTTAAAAGTATTTTCGTACTGCGGACTTACAGAGTTAGGATTTCATATGATCAAGTTAGAGCGATTTTCAATTGTGTCGAAAGTGATTTAGTGATTCCGTTGTTTGGCATTGCTACGCTTTGTGCTTGGCTGAGATATCTCGCGCCACTTTTTCAACCAATCAGAAGTAAAACCAAAACAAATTTAGGCCCGGTTCAAACGTCGAACTTCACATGTGCCGAATCTAATGCAAATGAGCAAAATCTATTGTTCATGTTCACTTGCATTAGATTCGGCACATGTGAAGTTCGACGTTTGAACTGGGCCTTAGAGTTTCTTGCACGCGTTTCCCCGCGCTTAGCCAAAGCTGCATGTATTTGCTTTAATTTGAGCCTTGATTGGCTCAATGAATTGTCTGCGTCTTTTTTGATTGGCCAGAATAATTACTTTGGTTTTGGTTTTACGACACTCAAGTGAACATCGCTCTAAAGGGCAAACGTCTATATACTCCTAATGCTACTGAAAACAAAGTTAGCACTGGTTTATATCAATGTTACAATAGTAATACTTCTTTTGCCCCTTCCAAAATCATTTCAAATGCACTTCTCTCAAGATATTCAGTTTACGCGAAACAACAACTAACTAGATGAACACCAAAGTTGTCTGATTGCTTCCTTTACTGCTTGCCTTACTTCTTTAATCTTCCAGCAGTAGAGGATTGGATTTAATGATGAATTTAAGTAAACCAAAGTCACTGTTAATTTCTTAGCAATAAAAACAGATGAAGACATGTATCCCTGATAAGTAAACACAGCCTTCATTATTCCTTCGGGTAGGTAACAGACAACTAATGCCATCTGCACCCACAGTGCACTGGACACTGCCTTTCTGTATCGCGCTATGTTCAGTGGAATTGCTTGGCTCGGTTGTTCTTGGTGAATGTTTTCCTGTACTTGACTTTGATGATGACGGAGAGTGAAGAATATTTTTGTATAAGAAACAATTGATATGATTAGACACAGTGATATAGCAATGTAGGCACACCATATGGTTATGAGATAATTCAAAAAGTGCATTGATGTGCCGGCAATGGACACGACCCAAAGAACAGTTACAGTTAGATAGGTCCGCTTTAAAGTTACAACTTGTTTGTATCTGATCCCCAACAACAGAGCGAGAAGTCTGTCCACGC
Organism: Cladopsammia gracilis; assembly: GCA_022457155.1. Lineage (NCBI taxonomy): Eukaryota > Metazoa > Cnidaria > Anthozoa > Scleractinia > Dendrophylliidae > Cladopsammia > Cladopsammia gracilis. Next base: position 647,295 of record JAJGOT010000360.1, read on the forward strand.
TTATTGCAGTCATCGTGAACAAAGACACTGCAGTTAAAATAAAACCTGTGACATGGGATAAAACGAATACGTAGCGGCAAATATTCCATTGCTTGTTCAGCACAGACATCATATAAGCAACATTAAGAGGCTCCGCAATGATACCAACACAGAGATCAGTTGTCGCTAGGTTGCGAAACAACAGTTTGGACGGCGGATGAAGAGAACTAGAATCCTTTTGAAGAGCTACTAGGATGAGAGCGTTCCCCAGAAATGCAGTAATTGACAGAAAAATGCAGACCACTGTAAAATATATTAACTGGTTGCGTAACTTTTCAGTTAATTCTGCCGAGCAAACAATTTCTTCATCTTCTGTAAAGTTGGTTATCGCCATTTTACTACAATGTCAGTGCTTGTGCACTTCAGGGACAACTGTAAAATATTCATAACGAATGCCTTGATATAGTAAACATGTCATGTTAATCAACGCCGTACGGAAATGAGGATTTGGGGACGAATGTCACCATTTGAATTTCAAATCTTAAAAACACACGTACGTTAAAACAATGATAGATATTGGGGATTTTCTGATGTTCTTACTGTTTATATTGACCTCATAGATAGATAGAAATCATTGTTATACATCAATGACAGAGATCATTGGGGTTTTTCTGATGTTTCTACGTGTCTACAATGATTTCATTGATAGATAGACATCAATGATAGACATCAACGATAAGTTAATTACACAAAAAGCATCCTGTGTAAGCCATTTGCTACCAGGGAAACAAAGGAAGTTCGTTCTCAGTTGCTCCGAAGAAGGTTTTTGAATAAAACCGAAATATCGGCAAAGTGCATTTTCAAGGCCTCTTTCAAGTGTTTGAGTAATGACAAGTTAATGATAGGCATGATTGAAGATTATGTAATGTTTCTACGCGATAGTTTTTCATATCATGGTAAACGTCTCACCATTCTGTTCGTAGCTAAATATGTCAAGTTAAGTACACAAGCAGAAGAGAAAGTCAGTCGTTAGCAAAACGGCACTTATAGAGCGTCAAAAACTGTCATGATTTGTCAAGGTAATGGCCAATAATATACACGGCTGTCTCCGTTGATGATTTAAACATGTATGTCAAGTTAACAACTAATGAAGCAAGCCTGACTGTACAGTTGGAATAATATATAGTTTTTCAATGTTTCGTCAGGCACGGCCTGACTTTTTCAGGAAATAAAAATGTCTACAAGAAAAAACATTAAGTGTGAAGGTTATAACAAGCACTGATTTGCATTGGTTTAACAAGAGCCACAGAATCCTTGACGTTAGGGCCATTCATTTTTTCTGGGAATTGAAAAATGAAAATGTTTACCTATCTAAAAATATGAAAAACGAATTTCGCGTTGTTAATTTTATAATTTTCTCAAAAAATGAAATTGGAAATATAGATTACTTCATGGTAAGTGCGCGCGTGGGGCATTTACGCGCGAGATGGTGTATCAGAAATTGAACGAGTGAGCGCAAGGAACGAGTGAGATTCCTGATAGAAATCAACGAGTGCGTAAATACCGTACAAGGCACTTCCCATGATTTATTTCGTCAACGAACAAACGTACACGTGCAGCCTTTGCCCGTCGAAGTCTCAAACAGCTTAAAATGGTTATTCAAATGCATTAATCACATGTCTCGGGACTGCAAATCAATGAACAATCTCTTTCAGCAAATAGCTTTTTTGATATAAACTAAAAGGAACTGACGCTTTTTTTTGTAAATGGAGGATTGCCAAAATTAGAAGCTTTTTCGTGCCGTTTAGTCAGAAGTTTGCAACTTGTTTACGGTTATTTTCATAAAGATAGTTTACCTTCTCGGACTTAAAAGTTTTGTTTGCTTCGCCGAGCTTCCAAATATTTCACTTGCTTGAACTCGTTATTTTCGATTACGATATAACCGGCTTATACATAGAAATGCTTTCAATGTTATGGAAATAACTACCTTCAAACCCACGAACAGTTATGGACACAAAAATCGCAGTCGCTTTCGCAAATATTTTCATGGCGAAGGTTGAAACAGAAATCGTAAGTCAAAGCCCTTTAATACCGCTCGTTTGGAAACGTTATATTGACGACATATTTTCCCTTTGAAACACAACCAGAGAGGAGATACTACAGTTCACTGAGAAAGCAGACAAACACATCCTACTATTAATGTATGGCTGAAATATGAATCGGTGCTCGAAGACCCGCCCATTTTTAACCTACTTGGACTTTTCAGTACACCCACTACTCAATATCCTACCCATCTGGGCGGAAATGAGGTTTCGTTTAAGGAGAAGCTCTCAGACTTCCTCAGAACTAACTGTTCAAAAATAATACCGTGTGACATGATGAGATGAGATCTCACGAAAATATACTCTTGAGTGAAAAAAAAAAAAAAAAAAATCCGCGAAAATTGCTCTATCAGTTTATATCAATGAATTTCAATTGTAATAATATTTTACGTGTTTTTCCCGGCCCAGAATTAAGGCATGCGAAATCAAACCTTACTATAGCCGTTGAATCGTAATCGAAGACTCGTGACACGAGTACAGCAAATTTAAAGTAAAATAAAGAAGACAACATTATATTTCCAAGTTGTTAATATATACAAGTATCGTACTTGAAAAACCAAGATACTCGAATATTTGTTCCCAGAGAGAGGTAAAGCGGTCTGAAATCCCAATTCGCGAAAATTTGTTCCGACGAAACGTAAAAAATCGGCCATCCGCAAAATTAAACTCCCGCAAAAATTTCATGCCACACGGAATTTGAAGAGAACATAAGAAATTTAAAACACATCTTCTTGAAAGAGGATGCCCAGAGAATGTTATTCAGAGGACCCTCATAGCAGTGACTTTTGAAGACTGGAACATAGCACTTTAACAAAAACAAAAAAGAAGACTTGAACGAAATATCATCCATCGGTTCCTAACTTAAAACAAATCCTCATGAAAACTGGAATCTTATAAAGCAGTAGCGATTGCTTAACGAAATATACAAATAACCGCCCCTGATATCATATAAAAGGGAACGTTCTCTAAGAGATAAACTCGTGCGAGCTAAACTATAAAACGGCTACAAAGCGTGTGAAGGAGTCGCGTAAGGCTGTCACTCTATTACATTTTTGAAAATTAAAAAAAATGTATTCTACAAAATATATTTTTCATTTGAAAAATGAGTTCGTAAAATCTTATTTTTCAATTTCCATTTTTTGCAAAAATTGAAAAATGAATTCGGAAAAAAATAATTATGCAATTTTTAATTAACGGAAAATTAAAAATGAATTGGATCATTATCAGTAGCTGGGCATAGACCCTTATATAAAAACAGTTCTAAAATTTAAGATACAACACCCTATATAATATATCCCATAGAAATGACCCTATGTAACGTACCCTCATTACATAAGCGACTTGAAATGAAGTTTCAAAGAGTCCTTAAAACGCCGTTTGTAAGAGTCCTTAAAACGCCGTTTGTAAAAGTCCTTAAAACGCCGTTTGTAAAAGTCCTTAAAACGCCGTTTGTAAGAGTCCTAAAAACGCCGGTTGTAAAAGATCTTAAAATGCCGGTTGTAAGAGTCCTTAAAACGCTGGGTGTAAGAGTTCTTAAAACGCCGTTTCTAAGAGTCCTTAAAACGCCGTTTGTAAGAGTCCTTAAAACGCCGTTTCTAAGAGTCCTTAAAACGCCGTTTGTAAGAGTCCTTAAAACGCCGTTTGTAAGAGTCCTTAAAACGCCGTTTGTAAGAGTCCTTATAACGCCGGTTGTAAAAGATCTTAAAATGCCGGTTGTAAGAGTCGCCGTTTGTAAAAGTCCTTAAAACGCCGTTTGTAAGAGTCCTTAAAACGCCGTTTGTAAGAGTCCTTAAAACGCCGTTTGTAAAAGTCCTTAAAACGCCGGTTGTAAAAGATCTTAAAACGCCGTTTGTAAGAGTCCTTAAAACGCCGTTTGTAAGAGTCCTTAAAACGCCGTTTGTAAAAGTCCTTAAAACGCCGGTTGTAAAAGATCTTAAAACGCCGTTTGTAAGAGTCCTTAAAACGCCGTTTCTAAGAGTCCTTAAAACGCCGTTTGTAAGAGTCCTTAAAACGCCGTTTGTAAGAGTCCTTAAAACGCCGTTTGTAAGAGTCCTTATAACGCCGGTTGTAAAAGATCTTAAAATGCCGGTTGTAAGAGTCGCCGTTTGTAAAAGTCCTTAAAACGCCGTTTGTAAGAGTCCTTAAAACGCCGTTTGTAAGAGTCCTTAAAACGCCGTTTGTAAAAGTCCTTAAAACGCCGGTTGTAAAAGATCTTAAAACGCCGTTTGTAAGAGTCCTTAAAACGCCGGTTGTAAAAGATCTTAAAATGCCGGTTGTAAGAGTCCTTAAAACGCCGTTTGTAAAGTCCTCAAAACGCCGTTTGTAAAAGTCCTTAAAACGCCGTTTGTAAGAGTCCTTAAAACGCCGTTTGTAAGAGTCCTTAAGACGCCGGTTGTAAAAGATCTTAAAATGCCGTTTGTAAGAGTCCTTAAAACGCCGTTTCTAAGAGTCCAAAACGCCGTTTCTAAGAGATCTTAAAACGCCGTTTGTAAGAGTCCTTAAAACGCCGGTTGTAAAAGTCCTTAAAACGCCTGGTGTAAAAGTCCTTAAAACGCCTGGTGTAAAAGTCCTTAAAACGCCTGGTGTAAAAGTCCTTAAAACGCCGGGTGTCCTTAAAACGCCGTTTCTAAGAGATCTTAAAACGCCGTTTGTAAGAGTCCTTAAAACGCCGGTTGTAAAAGTCCTTAAAACGCCGGTTGTAAAAGTCCTTTAAACGCCGGTTGTAAAAGTCCTTAAAACGCTGTTTGTAAAAGTCCTTAAAACGCCGTTTGTAAGAGTCCTTAAAACGCCGTTTGTAAAAGTCCTTAAAACGCTGGTTGTAAGAGTTCTTAAAACGCCGGTCGTAAAAGTCCCTAAAACGCCGGTTGTATAGGAGCCCTTAAAACGCCATGTTGTATGCCACTAGAAAGTTGTATTTTTCTAATAAAATCAAAACAATACAATTTAAATGTCTCATTATTATTTATTATTTATTGTTGCCATAAAATACGATGACTATATAGTGCCAATATTTTTTTTAACGTCAAACTATATTTCCTAAGTTCCCTGTCCTCATATGAATATACATCTGGTGATACATCACCAATTTTTAAATGTGATGGCGACTAAAAGCTTTACGAAGTATATAAGTATACATCCCATGTTATCTACAGCGGTTTTCAATCGAGTGTCCTTAAACCCCACTGTAACAATTACACAATACAATGTACAAAGCGGAACCCCTCAAAAAACGCCCGTTTGCTGGAGTGAACAGTGCATTTCTACTCTTTTCACCAATCGTGGAAAGTAGTTTTGCTAAATGTAACCTAGCGCGAAATACTTTAAACAATCGAATGAAAACCACTTTATAAACGCCTCCTTTTTATCTCGTTAATGCGCATGCGCATTAAGCGAGATTTCGGAGTCGAGTACGAAAAGGGACAAAAGTTGTTAACAAAATTTTGTGGACTTTTGTCCGGGGGGGGGTTTCTTGTCCCTTCTTTATAGAAGCTATATTAGGGCATTGAGGATATGGTTGGTTAAACCGGTTAGGATTTCAAGAAAGGCGTCACATACTGCCACTAAAATTTTTGGGGAGCACCCCCGGACCTATTGTTAATTTCCCAAGGGTATTGGGATGTCAGAACTTGTGATGAACTTGTCATATCTCACATTACATTACCGCAAAGGTATTAAGTCCTTCTTTAAGTTTCGATATCTCACGTTACCTATCAGTTTCAATCATTTGTCGTAAAGCCATTGAAGCTGCTTTAGAAGGGATGCGTTTTCTTGGGAAACGCAGTTTGAGAATTTCACGGTGTATTTTTACGAATGGAGACGTTTTAAGAAAGTTAAATGGGACAGAAAAGTTTGTGTTTTAATATGAGCGATATGGCAGAGCAAAATAGCATGAACTTTGCGTTTTTTGAGGAGCACCGCCGGACCTATTGTTAATTTCCCTAGGGTATTGGGATGTCATGAACTTGTCATAATTATCTCACGCTACGTCACCACAAAGGTATTACAGTTCTTATTTAGTTTCGATATCTCACGTTACCTACGGTATCAATAATCTTTCAAATTTCAAATCATTGCCATTAATAGATTTAGGTACATGGTAGAATGTATTGACGGTGATAAAAATTGCGCTTTGATTATGCAATAGTATGCAAGGGACCTCGTGATTTTGCAGACTTCGTCAAACTATTTCTTGTTTGCTGCAATTCTCTCTACAGTTCTATTCGTATACAAGTAAAATTTTGTTGTTGACAAAGCAAGCATTTTAACAACCATTTTATAAGCGATCTGAGCGTTTCAATTCAAGACAGACATTGGAACTTATTATTACGGACTTAATTGAGAAGATATTATTTGAGTGCCAATTCTTGGTTTTCACGTGACGTCATCAAATTCGAAAATCATAAATTGTAATGCCTTCTGAATTTATATGTCCACCAGGTTGAAGATGACTTAAAAATAAATTTTTTCACAAGTATCCAACCCGGTAGCGTCTTTCGTTTTGAAAATACAGCATTTTGAATTTCTGACTTTTCACCCTACGTGACACCAACATGGCGTCCGTGACAAAGCTTTTTCCTATGAAACAAGGGCCTCTCCTCGTGATTTTTGGCACTTTGGGCAGTTAAAGTATTAGGAATGCAGTTTATGCGAATGAATAGTAGTTCACGAGAGAAAAGTAATCGCTTTCAGAGCGAAAGTGAAGTCCAGATGTTTTTATTGATTTCCGGCGGCCATCTTGGTGCCCCTCGGAGGGGCACCAAGATGGCGTTTCCATACAAAGCTCTGTAAATTTGAGTCGAGTGCTTCGGCGAATAATTCAACAACGGGATACTGCACAGATCTGAGACTTAGCGAAGTTTTTTATTTGTTACTCTTTTATAACATTACAAATTATTGGCTTCTTTCACTAAATAGTTTTGATTCTAAAACATTATATATTGGTGTCCCTCCGGGATGGCGTTTCCATACAAAGCTCTGTAAATTTGAGTCGAATGCTTCGGCGAATAATTCAACAACGGAATATTGCACAGATCTGAGACTTCGCGAAGTTGTTTATTTGTTACTCTTTTATAACATTACAAATTATTGGCTTCCTTCGCTAATTCGTTTCGATTTTAGACCATTTTAAAATTTTATGGCGTGACAGTGAAAACCAAGAATACGAAGAAAATATCAAGAAGTGGTTAGGATTTTATCGGATACACCGCCACTAAAATTTTTGGGGAGTACTCCCGGACCTATGTTAATTTCCCTAGGGAATTGGCATGTCATAATTTTTTTTTAAGTTTTGATATATAGCGTTACATATCAATCTTTCAAATTTGTTTTTACGTGGATGTGTCCGAGACGGCATTGATCTTCAAAGGTTCAAGAAATTTGTGTTTTTCTTGTCAATCATATGTCGTAAAGCCATTAGTGCTCATTTAGAAGGGTAAAAAAGGTCAAATGTTCTTGGGAAACGCAGTTTGACTGAAAATTTCACGGTGTATTTTTAAAATGAATGGAGACGTTCTGAGGAAGTTAAATGGCAAGGGAGCAAAAACAATAATTACTAAGTTCAATTTATGAAATGAATGGCTTTGAGTTCTCATAGTATGTTATCATATGATGAACTACCGATCACGCGAACGAAATCATTGCCATTATTAGATTTAGGTACATGGTGGAATGTATTGACGGTGATAAAAATTGCGCTTTGATTATGCAATAGTATGCAAGGGATCTCGTGATTTTGCTGAACAAACTAATTGTGCAAATGTAGAAGTTATTGTTTGCTGCAATTCTTTCTACAGTTCTATTCGTGTACAAGTAAAAGTTTGTTGTTCTGAATTGAATGACAAAGCAAGCATTTTAACAACCATTTTATAAACGATTTCAGCGTTTCGATTCAAGACATACATTGGCATTATTACGGACTTAACTGAGAAGATATTAGTGCCATTTATACGGGAGAAAATAAGACGCGTCTTATCTAAGACGCGACTTAAATAAGATGCGAAGTGTACCATTTATACGTTTGCGTCCAACATAAGACGCGAAGATCACGTATAAATGGTTCGCGTCTTATTTTGATACGGCGCACTTGTTGTTCACGTCTTATTTAGGACACGAAAGCATTTATACGAGGAAGTTCACGTCTTATTTAAGACACGGACAAAATAAGAACTTAAGATAAGTCGCGTCTAAAATAAGACACGAATGCTTATTTTGTACTGTTTATACGATCGGTTCGCGTCTTATTTAAGTCGCGTCTTAGATAAGACGCGTCTTATTTTCTGTCGTATAAATGGCCCTATTATTTGAGTGCCAATACTACTCAAGTAAAAAAACATTTGATAAACGTTTTTTCACCTTTTTTCCGGATCCACGGTTGTGGCGTGCAGGAAAGACAGAAACATTTCCGGTGAAGATCACAAGAAAAGACAGAAAAGTCAGAAAAATATAGCACTGCGACAGCTTGAGACTCAGTTGAAGTAAAAAGTAGTGAAAATTGCTTTTCAGTGTTTATCTGGCTTTGACAGCTTTCGTAATAAAGTTTCCTTTTTATCATTGTGGAATGTCCGGTTTCCGGAAGATTAGAAAGAACGGGAGAGAGCGAATCTTAAAAATAAAATTAAAGTTGGAAAAATAAATATTTGCTCAATTCTTTCTTTGAGGAATAGAGGAATTCTAAGGATATGCACTTTTTGTCCTGACTTCCTGACTGAATTTAAGTCTTAAAATAGCAATGAATATGCGTGAACGGACTCTGATCGATCAATGACAGACATTGTAGCGACCATAGGTCATGGATCAGTTCTTTTCTTCTTTAAAATCTCTGTAAAATTCTTAGATGTTTATATCTTATATATAAAGATCTACAAACGCGGATAAGCGTAAACATTTATCCGATGCGTTGTGGCACACATCAAAGATTTAAATTGGATGATCCCACAGGCAGACCAATCGTGATATCCAGTACACAGTAATGAAATATATTAGGTAATAATACGATTTGTCACGGAATTGATAAGCGATAGAAAAATCGAAAATATTACACACTAAAGTCTTCTCACCTTTACTTTATTGTCTCTTGATGTATCCTGACCGGTTTAAATGCATTTTTACAACTTTTGTCACTCGCCCCACTATCCACTACAAAAGAAGGGAAGGCTGGAGACCTCTGAGCGAACCCTCGCCACGCGAAAGCCAATAATTTCTAAACAATTCAACTCAAGCTCCCCGAATTGCCACCAGTGAGGCCGCAGGTTAAATGTCTACCCGTGCGATTCGTGCTAGCTTCCAAATTCCCTTTCACGGGCTCTAAAAGGGCTCCGTTTTGGAGCGATTCTGGCCATCTTCGCTTCGCCGCGATCCAAACGGCTGTACCACGAAATTGGAATACTAAAGCTTAGCGACCGCGTCACAGAGACAAAATGACATGACAAAATGACAAAATGACCCGAGGGGAGGGTCGTTACTTTTGCCCTCGCGCAAATTGACACCGTCGGGGGAGCCGGTGCGTGTAATTCGAACGGAAACCACACGCGTGACCTGTCACTTATTTGTCTTTATTTGATAAAGTGCAATTTTTCATCAAGATCAAAAGTAAAGTCTCTTTTTAAAATAAAAATGCTCGAAGGAAAATAATTAAGCTTGTTAAAACCAATTTGCGCCAAAAAATCAAAAATCAAAGGTCACGGATATGTATGTGTATACCGGGAGTCTAGGGTGTACTCTAACTGCACCTCCGATCCAAGAGAGAGGAAGATAGGGGCCTTGGGAACGAGGTTGGTAGTCCTTTCAATAACAAATTGATCATTAAAACAGACCGTTGGCCTTCGGGTGTTGATATGAACGATATGGTCAATAATGTTTAATTTTTATTATTGGTAAATTGCACAACCTTCTAAAGTCGCTGTCGTAATTTGTCGTATTTTTGAAGCGGAATCGAGCCGCTTCTCGCTGTTCAGAACGTCTCATGTCGGCAATTTTCGGGGCCAGGTCGCTTGTCGTTTTTACCAAGGCTTCTTTTAGCCGAGATGTTTTGAAAACAGCTTCAGCTATAAAAGGAAACGAAATCCTAATCACCAGCTCTATTCCTACAAGAGTCACCATTCTGCCCGAAGGTACACAATTTTTTAGTTGACGGAAAAAGCGACAAGTAAAATATTTTCATTTGCCTTTTTTACAATAGTCTACCATAGTGAAGTATTTAGATAAAACATTCCTTTTTTACTGAAGTCTTTTTACTGAACTTATTCACATGCACAAAGTTCTTGTTTTGTCTCATACATCCACAAATACACTGCACATATAAATTGGCTGTTTAAAAACATTGCTAGTAAATCAATTTTAATCCCAAATGAAAATCGTTGCAATATGTTTTAGTTTTGTTTAAATGTCAATAAATAAAGATAGTAAATATTTTTTAACCTTCGAACATCTTTCCCAAATTTCGATTGATAAGAAAATCGCCATTGTAATGCCATACAAGTCATTGCTACTAAAATACTGTGACTGATACAAAACATAGAAAATTAACTAAGTAAAAGGGCTCTCTAAAGATAGATTGAATCTAAGTAGTTTTGCCACCCCCATCCCTCCTCATAATTTTCCCCCGTAGCAACCAAATTGGCCTCGGCTCATTCGCTTAATATTATCAAGTTGAAGTTTCCCCTCAGCTGTATTGAACAAATACGCTAAATTAACATGAAAATTATTTATATTCATACTCGTGATTATTTTGTTGCTCATGACTTTTATTGATTTGGTGGCTCCTAAAAGAGCCCTTAAGTCCTCTATGACTGCAATGTCTAACTCTACGATTAGACCTACAGGTATTTTCAATCTTTCAACTTCAATAAACCATTTAGCAGCTTTACACATATTACCTATCACGTCTTTACTACATTTACCTATCAAAGGCACCCAACTTTTCCAATTCTTGTTGTTGTTGTTGTTGTTTATTAACCTTTCATTCTCTCGCATTAACGAGATGGCTTTAAGAGCCCTTTGATCTTGTTAGTAAACGGACTACGAAATTTGGCTCATAGAAAGGTATCACAGTCCTTAACATTTTTAAGTATAATAACCTTTCCCATAGGTCACATGACACGTCTTAGATATGATTATTTATAATTATTTATAACTGTAATTAAAAAACTCGAGCACAATCATTTGAAACGTAGAAGGTCAAATAATAAACATGCATTGAAAAAGCTAACTTATTTAACTATACTAAAGACAATTCGATGGTATATCGCCGATTAACGTAATTTTCTTGCACAACAATAATTAAAACCTGTTTGGTTTAGAGTGGTTTGACGTAACCCGTGAAATAGTTATAAAACAAATAGACACTATTACACACTAATTCCATTCTTTGCTGTTTTTTAGTTTTTTTAGTTTTGAATTTTAGCCAATGACTGTTAAATTTGTTTCACGGGTTTTGTGACATCACTCTACTTATATGCAGGCTCTGTTTTTTGTATTTTGGCGGTGATGGACTGCGGAGGTGTACCGCTGCACTGTGTATCGACCTGTACATACTCCCCTTCTTTTAATAGCACGAAACTCGGTAACACCTCTCTAAATGCTTCTATCTTGCCATCGTGGGTCTTTAAGAGAAAGCTGTTGACAAAGAAAAAAGGGTCATTTGTTATTGTTCTATAATTTTTCATTTATATATACTTTATTGCATTAAATTTTCGCGCGCGACACGTTAATTTCGCGAATTTCGCGCTTTAAAAATTTAAGTGACGCGAAAATTAAATGTCGCGAAAATAACATGACGCGAAAATTTAGTGACGCACATTATGTCAATAATTAAAAAAGCGACTTTAATACCATTACACTCGTTTATAACAATCATTATGAACTATTATGTGGTAGTGTTCTGGTCCTCTTCATCGCTACTACAGTCACTAAACTGTGAGAACATCTTTCTTGTTACTGTTTACATAATCAGTTGCGTTTCTGTTTATTTGGGCATTGTTGTTTGGTCAAATTCAGGGACATGTTAAATAATATTGGCAAAGACATAAAGTGTGTCTCACTCAAAAACGCGAAATTAAAGTGACTTATTAAAGTGTATTAAAGTGACTTGTGTTCCAACAAGCATTCCCAAATCATATGCATGCTATTTCTAAAACTGTATCGTTCAAATTTTGCATACATCCTCTTTGACACTCATACAATCATACAAATGTCAGTGAGTAGAAAACAGTAAAAGCTTTAATTTGTAACAGATGAACAAATTAAAAATATTGACATTATTGTGACTTTTTTGGTAGATGAAAGAAGTGGTCCTTCCTTTGATGTTCGTGTTCTTGAAACCTTCTTGAGGGCCAACCGTATACATCAACCACTACTTCTCTTGTGCCTCACAGCAGAGCAGGTAATGACCAGAGAACGTTTGTCTGTTGGACAACATGGGACCTCATAGGCAAATTTAATCACATACAGTGCAGTGTATTCTTTACAACAGTCTGGCTGTGCAACTCAGTTGCTTTATTTTACTTAACTTAATATTAAAAAAAAAAAACACTCAATTTGTCAGCTGGCAGCTACAACACTTCAAGTACCAAATCACACATGTCGGTTCAAATAGAATACTTCACTCCCACTACTAGTGCAGGCTATATCATAAGCTAAGTGTAGTGCTTGAATTAAAGCTAAAAAATACATAAATGTTAACATGTTTATACAAAGTGCAGTCCTTGATGAAATTGGGCTAACATCCAACAGGAATGCAAGCACTTTATGAATGAATTGTTTTTAATAAAAATTAATATTGATTAACAGATGCGTCTGCAGAGCCACTGGGACACTGTTCCAGTATGCTTGATTCGATATCGACTTACAAACAGGTCTGCGGAGCAATTAAGGTCAGTGATAATTTTAAGAGAAGTAATGTTTACATTTTGTGAATGGGTAAAAATTCATACAAATGTAGTTGTTAGAAATGGACAGAACAAAAGGTTACTGTAACTTTGAAGGGGGAGGAATAACAGGAATGTGTAACCATTGGATGTTAAAAATACAACTGTTTTGTATTTAATAAATAAGTAACTATGACATCATTTCCTATTGACCTGCAGAACTCTGATGACAAATAAACATCTTGTAGAAAAATTGCTGAGTTGCTATGTACATGTGGCTTTAATGGGGTCAGAGTTTGACCAGCAAGGTATAAAGTGTACATTATGCTGAAATTTATTGCAATTAGAGGAGGTGTGTTGGAACTATTTGTGTCCGCAATAATAATAATGATGATTTTGGAAGGAAGAAATAGATAATATAGACAAAACGAAGAAAAAATGAATGAAAAAGTTATTAAATGAAAGTAGTCCCCATTGTAAAATTTTATATTTTTGCTCTTAATAGCTTGTGGAAAACAAAGAAACATGTTGGGCATGCCTGACCTGGAGGTTAGACTCCTGCAGCCCACAATGTCCTCAGCCAGATTCATTGTCAGCAATGTTATGGAAGGTGGGTGCAAATCAGAAGTTAATACAATTCAGTTGTAACAGTTTGATAGCTGTACTAAACTTAAACACGATACAACACTTTCTTGCCAACTTGTGTTTCGCAGGGCATGAAATTTCACAGGATCTTGGAAGGGCAGTTCAAGAAGCATGCCAGGCTGCACAGGCTGTGCACGCACAAAGGTAATACATTAAACCAACCATACACATGTATTTCTTTAATGCTGCACACTGATTTAAACCAAGAATTTTCAATTAATTAAATCCTGTCACATAAAATTATTCCACAGTCATTGCAACCTCTGAAAAGAATTCACATGTTTGTGAAGCATGCCAAAATTTGGTAAAGCAGCTATATGGGACTGGATTAATAGTACAGTAGAGCTGCAAATTAATTGCCATCAACCACTGTATTCCCCTGCACTCTCTTAGGCTCCCGATATTGTGCAAAACATGTTCATTTGTATTGGTCCATTACATTTTGTCATCAGTGCATAATGTTGCAAAATAAGTACATGCAGAAAAGTTACAACCTAAAGGAGCATTATTTCTTTGTCATGACAGGGAGCTCCTCCAGCGCGACAGGGAGATTCGTGAAGAGCAAGACCGCCAGATAAAGCAATCGGTGAGCACAAATAAACAAAAGTTTTCTCTGTCCGACAGCAATGTACAGTCAACTCTAGCAAAATGGTTATGTGTATCCCTGTTAGGTGGACATTCAGGGCCATTACAAAAGTAATAATCTTGTTTTACTGCGACTATACCCTCTACGAACAGTGGGCAAATTAAAGGCAAAATAACAAGTTCACATGTCTTTAACAAGGGCATCAATTGACTGGGTGCCTGGAAAAAGCCCTAAGTGACTTCTGATTAACTGCCAGACTCTCTTTCCAAAATGCCTTGTATTCCCTTGTGAAACACAGGGAGAATTTGATGATGGCCCAAAAGCCACTTAGGGCCCTATTTCACGCACCCCATTTATTTGAAAAAAAAGTATAGAAATATTTTATGACACGCAGCCTGGTGGCATCGCCTAGAGGCTGGCTCTCATTTTGCTAAACTCTCTTATATCTACCACATGTAAGCCGTTCCAGTCTCTCAGATACAACCGTAATAATTTAAGAACCATATTAACTGAGCTTTTATGTCACGGACTTCAATATTAAGGCGGACGCCACTCTAAATGAATAATAAAGAGAAAGATTTGGAGAGAAAATAAGAACGTATGACTTTATCTTTATTTCAGGAATGCGTAGACAGACAAAAAAGGGCAAATGAAAAGGTAAGTAGAGTGTATGTGTCAGTGAACCTCTCAAACCGCACGTGCCAAAATTTACAACCACTAACAAGGATGTAGCTTTTTTTTGGGCCAATAATTATGAAGGGCAAATTTGAGTTCCTTAATTGGTTGAAGAGTTTTGCGAGCGAATTATAGCTTGCCCTGTATACTTGTCAAAAGTATACAGTTGTGGTTTAAGGTCTACAATTGTTCAATTGTTCATTGTGTATTCTACCTACACTACCTATACTACCTATTCTCCCCTGGGAGATGATCACAATACACGCGCCTTATATCTCGTTATGCTGGCCTTCGAGTATCCATGATATGATACCAAATAACGCTTGGAGAGAGCCTTTAGCGTTTTAAGAAACTTGATCCAACGGCGTTTTAAGAAACTTGATCTAACGGCGTTTTAAGAAACTTGAACCAAAAGCGTTTTAAGAAACTTGATTTAACGGCGTTTTAAGAAACTTGATCTAACGGCGTTTTAAGAAACTTGATCCAACGGCGTTTTAAGAAACTTGATCCAACGTAACCTGCGATCAGGCGCTTTTTTTTCGGAGCGTGAGTGTGCGAAGTCGGAGGGCGCAAGGGAGGGAAAAAAGAACGCCTGATACAATCTTTTAACGAAACGTCTGCCAAAATGGCAAAATTTCCCTTTTTTTCTGATTGGACGTAAAAACAATGGGCCGCATACTGATTGGTTACCTGGCTTTTAAAAATATCCAATTTTCGGTCTGAAGCAAGCTCAGACACTAGTTTGTTTTTGCGGCTGTCGCGTGGGTCATCGAGAGCAAATGAATTCCCATGAGATTTTAATCACAGATCTTTGAAGGAAGAACAAAAAGAGTGTATAGAGGTTTTGCACGGCAGCCATGTTGCATGGCAGGAACAATGAAAATGTTTTGCATTAGAAAGAACATTCTTTCCCATGGGAAAAAGAATCTATTGTTCCTGCCATGCAACATGGCTGCCGTGCAAAACCTCTATAAGAAGAATTATTTGTTTGGGTCAAGACGTTTAGCCGTTTTTTCGACGGGATTTGGCAAGAGCGCAATCTATCAGTTGATTCCAAAAGTGTTGGAAAATATGTATCGCCTTTCAAGTGCTTCAAAAGCCTCGGTTATTGTTGTCAGTCCGCTCGCTTCGAATGCATTCGAAAGAAATGATTTGCTAACCTGCAAAACACGGATTGCGGAATCAGTGCTGCCACGATCGGAGAGTCCGTTTAAATCAATAAAGGAATCGAGGCAGGCAATTACAACATTGTTTATGGAAGCACGGAACAATTAGATGAAATCGTTGTTGACAATCTGTTGACAGATTTTTTAATTTGGGGGCGGCAGACGGTTCGTTGAAAGATTGTATCAGGCGTTCTTTTTTCCCTCCCTGTGCCCTCCCGTGACTTGGCGAAAAAAAGCTCCGAAAAAAAGAGCGCCTGATCGCAGGTTAGATCCAACGGCGTTTTAAGAAACTTGATCTAACGGCGTTTTAAGAAACTTGATGTAACGGCGTTTTAAGAAACTTGATCCAACGGCGTTTTAAGAAACTTGATCCAACGGCGTTTTAAGAAACTAAATAACTTCATTGAACGGCGTTTTAAGAAACTTCATTCGAAGGCGTTATAAGAACCTTGATCCGAACGTACTGTAGTTTTAAGTTATCTTTATCAGGGCATACAAAATTAATTCCTTTTTACGAGACATCCATGTTAAGCGGGAGTCACAGAAAATTATGCTATCTCTCTGTTTCATATCTTGGACTGAAAGAGCATTTTAATCATTCGGGTTAGCACGTTATTTTTAAAACAACTGACAATACAAATTGCATATTAACATGTTTTGTTGATGTTTTGTTTTGTAGGATGGTTCTAATGATAATGCTGAAAGTCTTGAGGAGACGGTGGTAGACAGTGAAGAGGTAATGCTTTTGAAGCCTGTTTAAACCGCAGATCGCAACCAACTGATTGCATTGGATTTCAATCGGAAAACGTGTTGTCAGGCACGGTCAACATGGGCTATTTGTCTGTTCATATGTAAAAGTGCTTTTGAAAATAAATACAAACTTATGAAAACAAAAATATCTGCAGCATGATCTAAACGCATTTTGACAGGGCCGTTAAATTATCAGCTATTTTAGTTATTATTTCGTTTTGTTAATCGCTTACGTTGAAATTTTTGATAGTTTGAGTCTGACTTGGGTAAACATAATAGCGAAGCGCACAATTACTATTTATAGAATTAAAACTCAAACAAACAAACCAAAAGTGACTCTCAGGGGATTCCTAATAAGGAATTTCTATTGTCAGAAATGCAAGAATAAACAAGAATAAATTATAAACTCAGACAAACATGAGCACTGACGTCATTTGTGCGCGACGCTATTGATGCCACGGTGATTACAGTATTTATTGTGACGCACGGTGCACTAACAAGTAGGGAATTTTGGGAGAATTTTCTTCGTGATCGTTGGTAATGATGACAGTTCGTTTGAACAATAATAATAATTATAATCGTTTAAGAGTGGTAGATCACTGCATGCGTCGCATGTGCATGTCAGAAAGACATATGATACATATGCAATTATTGACTTTGTTGTTATTTCCTTTAGGTGCGAAAAAGACGACTTGAAAGGTTGGAAATGGAGGTAAGAATGTTAAAACTGCAAATATGAGAAACAATTAATGAATTTAATATTAACCTTAAATTTATACAATATCTAAGCCAATAGTTGATACATTGTGCTTTATTTCACTATTCAGAGGGACCCAGATGCTTCTAAACGCCCGCGTCATGATGGCGATGACAGTAAAGACGACGACAGTGACACGGTAAGAATTTTATTTATCACTGAATCGAATTCTTGTAACTTGCCTGCCTCCCAGTAAATAGGTGAAAAAAAAAGTGACTTACTGATTTGAAATCTCTGTTTTTGTAACATTTTTTTCAGGTGACTTTGAGGACGTCTTGATGCCGTGAAATACATGTCGCTACACTCTTTTTTTTTATAAGAATATTGAGGCCGAACTTGGCGAAATTTTAAGAATAAGTGAAGAATATACCCAAGGCTGAGATTTTGTTAAGAACATTTTTTTGCGTGTTGAAGAAAAATACAATAAAATAACACAATATTTAAATGAGCTTTATTATACCATTGAAAAGTATGGTAAATTCTTTCCTTTTTCTAACAAAACTAGCTAACAAAAGGATGAAAACTAGTACTAGACATATGATCGACATATCGGCAATTCGGATAAAAGGTACAAAAGATATCCATGACAGTTGGTCGTATTAATAGACCTTTCCCGCATTCCACTCCAGTGAGCACACACAATGAAACGAGGTCGAGGCTTGGGTGGACAACTTCATACAAATCACTGTATTTTGTCCACCCCAGCCTCGAGTTGGTGCCTTTGTTCACAGGAAAGCGGGAAAGGTCTATAAAATTCTAAAGGAAGTTATTAAACTACACAAGAATATTTTCAGCCTAAATTCGGCACAAAAAAAAAATAAGAATATCCAGCCTGGGCATGAAAATATACATTCTTATAAAAAAAAGAGTGTATTTTGGTTTTGCTGATAACTTTTGCCTGAAATTAGTGCCCTGTCCTTTTTGGGTCATCATCTTTTCCTAGGAACAAAAGCTCTGTGGAAAGGATACATGTAAAACAAAGTAATTAAAGTGTTCAAATTGTTCAAGTGTTCAAGTGTCGTTAATGGAAGCAAAGGTTCCAGAATTCTTGTTGGCGAATCGGCCAGGATAGTCTAACTGAAAATTTCATAATCATTATGGTATTCAAGATATAAAGTTACAAGCGATCCCCGAATGGAGACAACCAGTTCATAGGCGTTGGAGTAGGAAAACTGCATTCTCAGATAACCTAACATTGTCGCTCTAAGAAAAACACACATTTGGGGCAGGCGGTATATTAGTTACAGGCTTGGCGCTTAACTTCACTTCATTCCTACCTTCTCCACCTCCCCCCTCTCCCCCCCCCCCTCCCCCCCCCCCCAACCACCGTTTCCTCCTCAAATCATAACGAATTCGCGGTTCAGTATTTCAATAGGCACTAAGTTCATTTCCCATAGTTTACGTGTTTGATTTTAGACCAATGTTTAGTGCTTTCATCAGGCGCGTTACCCATTCAGTTCTTATGAAGCACTTTCTCCAATTACAAACTTTGATTTTAAAGAGTCAAAAGGGCGTTTAGGCGTTCTGAAAAAGTCTTTGAAACGGCGCGGCGTTTCTAATGATTTCAAAGAGTCTTACAAAAGGCATTTTAAGCAGTCTTACAAACAGCTTTTTTAAGCTGTCTTAAAACTGGCGTTTACAATGACTCTTACAAACGGCGTTTTAAGGACTCTTACAACCGGCGTTTTAAGGACTTTTACAACCGGTGGTTTACAAACGGCGTTTTAAGGACTTTTACAAACGGCGTTTTAAGGACTCTTACAACCGGCGTTTTAAGGACTTTTACAACCGGCGTTTTAAGTACTCTTACAAACGGCGTTTTAAGGACTCTTAGAAACGGCGTTTTAAGGACTCTTACAAACGGCTTTTTTAAGGAGACCCGGCGTTTTAAGGACTCTTACAACCTGCGTTTTAAGGACTTTTACAAACGGCGTTTTAAGGACTCTTACAAACGGCGTTTTAAGGACTTTTACAAACGGCGTTTTAAGGACTCTTACAAACGGCGTTTTAAGGACTTTTACGACCGGCGTTTTGAACTCTTACACCTGGCGTTTTAAGGACTCTTACAACCGGCGTTTTACCAGCGTTTATAAGGACTCCGAAAACTGGCGTTTCCACGTCTCTTAACGTCAGATTTAAGAATTCGGCTTGCAACGATATAGTTACAACCGGCGTATTTAAGCAGTCTTACAAACGGCGTATTGAAGTCACTTATGTAATGAGCACCAGTTACATACGGTCATTTCCATTGGATGTATTATATAGGGTGTTTTATCTTAAATTTTAGAACTGTTTTTATATAAGGGTTTGTGCCCAGCTACTGATAATGATCCAATGAATTTCACTGTCTGTTAATTTTCCTTTTCCATTTTTTCTTTGAGAAAATTCAAAGAATGAACTACGTGGTATTCTTTTTTCATATTTTTGAATAGGTAAAAAATAAAATTGAGAAAACATTTTCATGTGACTTACTGAAATTCGGTTGTTTCTCCGCAAGAAAAGTGTGTTTCAAGTGGTTTGTAGCCTGCGGCTGTTAGTGACGTCATATAAGTTGACATAGCAACTTCAAGCTCATGGATGAATTAGATTAGTGAAGAGATAGTTGAATAAAAAGGAGAAGAGTAGTTGGTGGTACAGTGTATTGTAAATATGTAATTTGCTTGCTTGTGAAATGCGCATTTTCATTTACATTTGGTATGAGAGGCAACCCTGCGTGCATGTCATATTTAAAAATTCATATATGCAAAATGTGCAATTGAGTTCCCCTTGTGATTTAATCTTAAACTGTACATGTCTGCTCAACGAAAAAACGAACCAGTACGTCAGGATTGAATCGGTGAAAACTATTACACAAAAAAGTTACAAATTTTGTTCAATGAAATAAAAAAAAATGCTTATGAACATGGGAAAAATACAATAATGAGAATGAACCGATAGAAAACTTACATCCGATGTGTGACTCTGAGGATAAAGCAAACAGAAAGGTAAACTTGATAACGACTTTCGTATCTGGTGTGGTGAGATAATAGAGACTATTAAAAAAGAAGGATTTTGAATTGTACTTAAAGGGAAACTTAAGGTGGCTCCTAATAGTTTAAACATTCCCATCATGATACATTTATGATATTCAATCACAGCTACACCAGTAAAGTTAAGAGAAAACGTTTAATACAGGTTTGTAAACACTTAACCAATGAACAAATTTAGGTAACTATGACATCAAAATTTGTTACCATGGCAACGTAAAAAAAGAGGCCAAAAGACCCCATTTTCAACCTTTTGAGGCTAATAACTTCAAAACTGCTGAGTGAATTTTTTTTTATTTTTATACATTTTCGTCTTATAGACATAACAAACATTTCTGCCAATTTTGAAAAAATCTGTACATAGGATTCAGAGATATGTCATTTTTACATAAATTTAAGGTAGCTCTGAACTCTATGTACAGAATTTTTTAAAAAAATGTTAAAATGTTTCTCTTGCCAATTAAACAAAAATATGTCGAAAACAAAAACTTTCACCGTGTAGTTTATAAGTTATTAGCCTCAAATGGTCCAAAATAGAGTATTTTTGACCTATTTTCGCGTTGCCATGGCAATGAATGATGATGTCTTTTGGATACCACTTTGTTGACTGTTAAAAGATTTACTGGTTTCAAGTAAAAGATTTTTAGCCACACCATCGGGCTAACTGTAATGGAATGCAAAAGACGAGAGGGCTGAACAATATGGAGCCACCTTAAAATGCATTCCGCACATGGAGGAAATACCGGTATTACAAAAGTAACACAAGGACAAAAAATATAGTTAGCGTGACAACGTCACAGATGATACAGCATTCATTCCCTGTTGCTTGTTCTTCTTATCGGAGAGAGAGTTTTAAAAGATAAATGGTCAATTCGTTCAAATAATAATGAACCACGCTGACAGTCGTAAAAACTCTTATTCTTCGGCCATTTCAACTTTAACAGAAATAAGATACACACTGCGGTTATAAACATGACAAAACATCGCATGTTGTAGAAACCTTTGATTAATGACTTGACGTTTC
The DNA here is from genome assembly GCA_022457155.1 of Cladopsammia gracilis. NCBI lineage: Eukaryota > Metazoa > Cnidaria > Anthozoa > Scleractinia > Dendrophylliidae > Cladopsammia > Cladopsammia gracilis. The sequence continues at coordinate 668,867 of JAJGOT010000360.1, forward strand.
GTATGCTTCAACATACATCTTTAAAAGTGACAACATGCGTTGTTTTGTCATGTTGAACCACAGTCGATATTTGTCAATGTCGCTTTATCAATTTGATGTCCATTTTGCGTCCAAATAACAATGAATCACCGTCGATATTTGTCAAGATCGATTTAACAATTCAATGTCCATTTTTAACCCGTGAATACGCGCATGTGTAATGAACGGGTTATCGGCAACGGAGAGAGATATGCAAATGAGCACTCACTCGCACACTCGCTCACTCACTCACTCCTTCCATTAGCTGTAAATTTTTTCCACGTAATGTTTTAAATTAGTTTTGTTACGAATGCATGCGTAACAAGAACAACGTGAATCCAGCGATAACAACAACTAATTTACTGTAAACGAATATGAACAACAATAAGCTTAAAGATATTTCGCATTTGGAGTCCTTTGATGAATAAAGGCCAAATTTATGTCTTTTATGTCTTAGCGTGCAGTACAAATACGTATTGTTTGATTGAAATAGGAGAGAACTGGACAGGGTTATGCGCTAAAGGTCAACTTTCATATGTCGACAGTGGATCTGATCTGTTCCTCAAAGAAAATATATCCTTGCGTTTTTCTACTGAACATCATATGTATGATCTTAAACATCACACATATCATCTCGCGGATTACTATTTTTAAAGATATCGAGCCGTGTTTATAATTTAAAACTACCGTACATTGCGTTACGTGTTAAAAAGCTAAATTTGGCAATCTTACCGAATGCTTTGCGTAACAAGAACAGCGATAACAATAACCAAATATAAACGAATATAAACAAAAATAAACGGCTTAAAGATGTTTCGCATTTAGAGTGTTATTGCAAAATTAAAACCGAGCTGCAGACTTGAAACGGATTTTAATACGCGTTTTACCGCATATCTAACGGTAAAACTAGGAGTAATCGGAGATTAGGGCAGTGCGTTCGGCGGTTGAAAGGGGGGATTTTGTTTTTTTAGTTATTGGGATAGATGAATATGTCTATGGCATATTGTCAAATTAAGGGTTATTGTGTACAGTGAAACCTGTATTTAATCTGTGTATGAAGGCGGTAGGGAAAGTTTGGTAGCAGAAAAACAAATTAAATCCTTTGAAGTTTGTTGTAGTTGTCGGTATTAAAAGAAAAGTGCTTGGCAGTCCCTTGGGAAAAGTGGGAAAAGTGCACCAAATTTGCATATGTCAAAACGGTAAACACGCTGGCGAAAGCGAAATTCGCAAGTATTTATATATAAACAGACTACGCGCTTCCACAAATTCTCCGTTTTCTTTGTAGTTTCGCTCGCCAAATTAAGATTAAGCTTTTCCAAACTCTCAGCCTTCATTTCCAAGTTTTCCACCGCGCTAAAAAATCACAGAAAGTTTGGTGTGTCTCCGGGAATAAATAAGCCGCGTTTGGTTTCGCGGGCGTTCCATCGATCCATCCGCATAATCTCCATCAAAGCGAGAAAAACATTCGTCGCTTGATTCTTGCTCGTTTTCTGGCTTGAATCTCGCTCGTGTCCGGCCATAAATTTTCGAACGGGATGGCTTGAATATGGTCCGATTCAAGCTCAGTCAAGCCATTCGAATGTCACGGCGGTACATATGTCTCCCTCTATTCTTGCTCAATTCTCGTTTGTTTGTCTCGTTCGTGTCAGCCGAATCATCGCCATGATTTGATTCTCGCTGATTAGCATATTTTATGTGTTTTAGGACACACTAAGAGTGTTGTGCCAGCGTGTTGTGAGCGTGAAGTTCGCTGAAAACTGCAAAAAAGCTTCGAAAGCAGAAGGACGCACGAAAAGCACATGGAAATACACAATGTGAGCAAGGATGAGATGAATCTCGCCACGCGTGAGATAGTTCGTCAAAGTGAGGCAAAACGTAAGCAAGCGCCTCAAAGCGAGGCAAATGTGTGTCGACGAACCAAAGCAATCTCGAAAAAACCTCCCTTATCAGTTGCACAGGACACCCAATAATGCACAGAAATCCCAACACAAATTAGGACTGCGTTCTCGTTCCTCGAACGCAATGATAAAATTTTAACGTAGATAACCTGGTAATACGTTCATGATAACCGTAACCTTCTATACCTTCTACGTGATAACATTCTCTATCTTCGAAAAACAGAACAAAAATATTTCCTCGTGTACGAGATTCAGTAGAAACAAGTTGCAGATACATTTGACATAAGTTAGAAACATTTAGCTACAGTTTTTCACGTGAACGGCAAACCGCAAACGGCAGTTTCAGGTTAGGCGTTTGGCGTTCGAGGTATCATGACTTTTACCGGTTTAGCTAGATGTTTTCCCTCGCTCGGTGTTGATCGCCGCCATATTAGATTTATCCTGTGCAAATGCTTGTTGTTCGAAAGAAGACAAAATGCTCAACATGCACTCTTTCGACTTAAATTTCTTCTCTATATCTAGACAGATAACTACGTTACATATTTGTACCGTCAATACGTGAGATAACTGAAAAGAAAAGTAAATAAACCTTGAGGGAAATCACAAACGTGAAAACCTGCCTCCTGCCGTCGAAAACGTGCGTTGAAAACCTCAAACGTGAGTCAGCGCCTGGTCACATGACTCTTAGACGTTTGCGGTTTGATGTTTGCAAGCCGAAAACCTGTAGCTAAATGTCTCTAAATGTAGCGGCGTGGGTGCACGTGGGTCACAAATGGAAGGGCGATTGAATATCCCAACAGAGAATTTGGCGTGAAACAGTTTCGTCAAATGGCACTGGGGAATTCTGATTGGCTAAAATCTAGAAAGGACTGCGTACCAGGTGTGAGCAGCCGTTAGCAGGAAAAAGCGCTGCGTGACGACACAAATAACGGCTGCGTAGGAGACTAGTTCTGATAAAGAAGAGATTCATCTACTACTGAAGTGCACACGCGCTGATATTGATATTGCAGTAAAATGGTGACAACCAAACGACATAGAAAACATAATACAGGGTGTCCCAAAAGTTCGTTCCTCTACTTTACAGGTCTGTATTTTGTTCTGTATTGACTCGTATTATAGCCTTTTAATAAAAACTTTCACAAGAACAATCTAGTTTAATGTCTATTAGTCACGGGGTTATATGCGGCAGGCCTTTTTTATTTTCCCGCTAAAATAATGATGAGATTATAAATCGCGCGCGCGTAGACTGCGAGCAGTCTCTCTTTTTTCGCAAAAGTCAGTGGGCAATAACGCAAAAAAATAGCGTGAAGTGCGAGCGGCGAGCGGCGAAGCCGCGAGCCGCGAGTAGCGCGGGCACCGGCAGGCTTCACGCTATTTTTTTGCGTTAGTGCCCACTGACTTTTGCGAAAAAAGAGAGACTGCTCGCAGTCTACGCGCGCGAAAATTTCCCGCCATTTTACTGTATTTCACAGCCGCGAGTTGCCCTGAATTGATTGTCAGTGTTTTGCTTAGCGGCTTATAAAATGAATCCTCTCACAGCTAAAAAAAATCTCCTCCAAAGTATCTGTTTCAGCTGCCAAACCCAAAGAATGGCATCGTCTGGGGATCACAAGACAGCCAAGTACCACCTTTATACCAAGTAAAGTTCCAAGTGGATGATCTGGGGTGGAATGACAGGTCGCGGTCTCACTGATCTTCACTTTATTCCACAAGGACAGAACATTACTACTGCTTATTATATAACAAAAATACTGGGAAAAGAAGTCAAGCCACTTCTGTGTCGTAAATCTTTAAGTGAAACAACCGTGAGAAGACAACTTTTCAGTTCGAACCGTAACATGACATTCGTTCAAGACGGGGCACCAACTCACACAGCTAAGACCACGCAAACATGGTGTGAAACAAAATTGCCCAATTTTATCGAGAAAGCAGATTGACCAGCAAATTCACCAGAAATCAACCCAATCGAGATTCTCGGGAGTATAATAGATGAATTCACTGACACACAAAGATCCTATCCCGAAGACCATGAAGGAACTAAAACGGCGGCTCAAACTAACTAGCCCGTTTTCCATGCTGCAAGAATTATCACACTCCATGTCGGAGCAGCTACGAAATGTGATAGATAAAAAATAAAGGAGGCCACTTCAGGCTACTGAAACTACATATGAAAATAGTGTACATCACCGTTAAGGACTGCTGGTATTTTGATGCATATATACCTTGTAAATCAAAAGTTTTTTAAATGTAAATCAGAGGAACGAACTTTTGGGACACCCTGTAGTAATCAAAAGATGCACATAAAATGTACATAAATTTGTGTAGCGCGTTAACGTAAATGTAGACTTGCAATACAAAAGTTTGGACGGTGGATGAAGTGAAGAATCTTTGTGGGTATTTCCCAGAAATGCAGTTATTATTGAAATTAAAACAAGAAGCTGTACACAGCTTGAACTCGTGGCGCCTTTAACTCATTGCAGCATTGATTCCCAAGTGATTTGAGTGCTTTTACAGAGAAACATAAGCTTAAAATTATGTCTAATCAAAGGCTCCTAATAGCCAACCCGAGAAGAAGAAATGCTAACGCGTAACGCGTAACGCAATATTGCCGTAAGCTTACGTTTTCACACTGACACAGTTCGATATATATATATATATATATATATTTTTAAGTCGTGAATACGACTTATTGCGATTACTGGAGAAGAGTCACTCGCTCAACGTAAACTTTAGGAACACTGTCACTGGTTGACATGCGCCGGTTCTCGTCTGATCACCGATGTTAAGCCCTGTCGGGCGAGGTTAGTACTTGGATGGGTGACCGCTTGGGAATACCTCGTGTCGTAGGCTTATCATTTTCCTCCATTTTTCTTTCCTTCACTTCCTTTCATTTTTCATTTTTTTGGTTCCGTCAAGGAGCCACTCGTCCTGAGGAGGGCAAACTGAAGCCAAACGGTCATGAAAACATAGCATACCTTCGACGATATTCCAACGACAACAAATGGGCGACGAAGTTTGTCCGTAATTTTCATTTTCGCTAGTAAACACATTCCTTCGTGTTAATACTAGCTACGCATAGAGGAAGGTTTTAAGGTTTTAGAGATCCTCCTTGGTAAAATATATTGATACGTGGATCTGCAACATAAGGGAAGTAGTCATAACATGTACAATCAAAGAGTACCCACCTTGTGTAGGGTAGGAAAAGGTCCCCGATGGTTGTTTCATATTCACGACTTGGCTCGCAAGGAGCCTTTGATTTTAAATTAAACGTAAGGATTTTTGACGAACGAAAAAAAAAAGTACATCACTTTCATAATGTCCAGTTCGAAAAAAAGAAAAAAAAAGAAAAAAAAAAGGAAAAAAAAAAAAAAAAAAAAAAAAAGGGGGGACTCCATGGAGATTCGAACTCGGGCCATCCGGGACTAAGCCACAAACTCAATCACTGCGCTGTCCAAGAGCACATACTACCTACGAACTAAATTTTATTATTTTAAGCTAGATACGCATCAGAACGCGTGTTTAGATTGCAAAATCCTTTTAGATCGATTTTAATGTTGCACTAAAAACTCCAAATGCGAAACATCTGTAAGCTTATTGTTGTCTATATTCGTTTACATCAAATTAATTATTGTTATCGTTGGATTCACGTTGAATTCCTGTTACGAAACGTGTTCGTAACAAAGCATTTGCTCACTAAGTTTACAGCTGATGGAAGGAGCGAGTGAGTGAGTGAGTGAGTGAGAGAGTGAATTTTATTTAAACACCCTTGCCGATAACCTGTTCATCATGCTTTCACGTATACACGGGTTTAAAAGTAAGACTACACTGCATTCACTAGATTCAGTAGCTGACACTTAAGCTCGACCCGGAGCTCGATCGCTAAGCAAATGGCAAGTTTAATATAACTTATAAAACACAGAACTTGCCAGAGCAAAAATCCCACAGGAATAAGCGGCGAACACAATATCACACGGTCCTATCCATCCATGAACGCCTTGAATTGTCTTGAAAGTGTGCAGTTGTACGCAGTAGTTCTTCATCTTGCTTCTCGAGTACACACACGGAGAGATTTTACGGTATGTATATCATGGCCGAAAGCCATATAGTCGTCGATATAGACTTAAATATGCGTGCATAAATTTGCATGCGCTAATGTGACACGAAAAAAAACAAGAAAAGTCAACGCCGGATTTACAACTCGTGTGCTTCGCCACGAGTAAATATATTTAAATATAGTGCACGTTCTAAAATTCTTCCTACGCTGTATCGGTCTCTTCTTCTATATTATATTTTCAATTGTTAAACCGATTAGATCATTAGGTTGATCCAACGACGAACTTCTCGTTGTATAGAAATGACAGTAAATTATTTCGAAACTGAATTTTGCTCTTAATATGAGTACGTACGTATATTTTTTAGCCTGAGCACGTCAAAATGTACGTCAAAGCAGTACAAATATCCTTTTCAGTTTGTCAAAGTGTCGACATTGTTTCTTGTGAAGGATAAAATCTACTTCCGCTCGCCAACCAACAGACAAGGTGTATTTGAACCAATACATTTTATCCGGTGGACAAGGCTATTCGCTCATTGAACAAGTAGGCCAAGGAGGAAGAATTAAATTTGATGGTCTACGCCAATTCGAAAAACAATTCGTGTTGTCCACTGAAAATTTTGAATTTTAGTGCATAAAGGCTGATAATTCTCTTGTTTAATTAATAATAATTTCGAAAAGTTGACAAAAACAATGGCGTCACCTAAGTGGCTGACAATAAATTAACTAGCTATAGTTATATAAAATTCCATCTAGTTCGATGTTATTAAATGTCATATCAAGGTTTTTTGTTTCAATATCTGCCGGAGCAGTAATATACTGAAGCGAGAAACGTGTAAAAACGTCATTGAAGATAAAATATTTGCTTGCGAATATAATTTTTATGCTTTTTCCCGCCTTTTTTTATTTTTAGTTAATAAATCCGAGTGGGCTTGGGTAGGAAGTAATTAGTATTAGATGATACCCCCTCTAGTTGTTACCATCGGTCATATGACCAGAAGGTCATGTGCTAGTCATTCGTCTCGGTTCAACTGCGGGTTAAGACGTTCTTTGGTTCTCCCTTCTCCTCCCCACGGCCGGCCCACCTCTACTTTGTGTTTTTTATCTAGACGTTCAGGCGTTTTATGTGCCCTCACCTTTACTGGGCCAGGTTATGTATTAATCACTTTACAAGGAAAGCTTGATATTTTGAATAAAAGCGGCTATGTGCCTGTGCTCATAGCCATATTGATCCAAACATGTTTGTATTCATTCTTTGCCCAGTAAACAGAGCTGAGGCAAGCCAGCATTTCGGGTGCTTTATAAAGGGATGGAAGGGAAAAGGCATAACAACTGTTAAAGGATAATGAATCCATAGACTTAACGCAATCTGTTACAACAAGAAACAAACATACGCAAAAGAAAAGTAGTTTAACTTTTGGGATAAACGATTTTCAATAGTTTCTGCATGGATCATGTATCTGCAGGTGCAAAAATAAAATGTCATTGTTCGAACTGTTAATTAGAACTTCCCGTTCATTGATGGAGTATGTAGTTATAGTTAGGGTTAACAAACATGGCCTTTGATCATGCCCAAGCCACTATTGTATTACGCCGCTGTTATCAGTAATTGTAGAATTGTTTTGAGTAATGGGAACTATTAACTAAAAATAAAAATAAAACTACACTTTGAGAAAAATAAAAGCTGTGTTAAAGTTTTTTACCATTTGTTTTGTGTACACTTAAAATTTAAAGAGACGAAACACAAGGGAACACAGTATTTAAGATTGAAATATTACAAACAATTTCGCTAAATTCATGTGCAAATTTTAACGAACAAAGAGCCACCGTGGCTGAATATCATCTTAGTTACCAGCTGCCGCCATACTTAATTAGCAGGCGTAAAAAAAGTTTAAAAGGTGTATCTCCTAAACTTCAAGTCAACATTGTCAGATAGAACTCACAACCAAAGTAAACGCCTTTCGGCTGTTACTAAACTAGCGTGCGTGAGTAAGTAAGTGAGTAAATTTCGATAGTGAAGCCGTGAGTGGTCGCGCAATCTCCCGAGCACTAGGCTCATGTTTAAAAACACTCGTCGACTATATAAAATACATATGCCATAAAAATATGCTTAATCAAAAAATATGCGAGATGCGTTTTGAGAAATACCGGTCGAGGTTTTTCTTAACTTGCAAACAAAAACAGACCAATATTTTTCCAATACGGACCCTTCAAGGCCCAGCAGAGATCGGGATCAAATTTCTCCTTGTAATACCAATGCTTAATCAATCAGCGAGGTAATGAGAATTAAGAGTATGATTACCCAAGATAAATTCTCAAGATATTTGTAATTTATTGTTATGGCTCTTTCACAAATTTGACCCCCGCGACATCAAAGTATATTTCTCTTGTCATGTTCGCGCTACAAAGACGAATCAAAAGCTCCTATACGCATCTCATGAAGACGAAACGCTGAGCTCTAAATAAAAGAGTCTTCATCAAAAAATTCATCTAGCGGCAAAGCGTTTTTACACATGTAAACTTATATTACATGCGGTCAGGAGAAAAGTTGAGCCACAGAGAAGATTTTTAAAAGTACAGCCCGAGGGCATTACTTAGGTATCTTGTCGGTGCCATAAATAAGCGGGCCGACGCAATTAGGCAAAAACACGCGAACAACAAGAATATGTTTTGAAATAAAGACTTGTTGTAAAACTTAGCATTTTGCTCCTTTTTCCCAGTTGAAACTAATGTAGAAGGTCGTTTTAATAAAAAAAATATATATATTTGCATGATAAATATTTTCTTAAATATGTCGTGCCAACTTACATTTTAAAATCGACTTTGGCACGACGTTTTAAAGTTGATTTTCTTCTTACCCCATCTGCTGGTTTTACATATTCACAAAGAACATAAAATTAACATATACTTAATTTGGCGTATTAAGGATATTAGGACATTCGTTCTTATGAATAAGCGAGGTAACTTAGGTCGATATCTACTCGCATTGCAGTAATATGGCGATAGCCAACTTTACTGTGAATGGAGGCCAGAAAACGATCGGAGAATTGTTTTGCTCTGTAGAATTTACAGAAGGGTTACGCGAGCAGCTGATGTATTTCGCAGTAGTGAATATTTTTCTGTCCATTACTGCATTTCTGGGGAATACTCTGATCCTAGTTGCACTTCACAAAGATTCTTCACTTCATCCGCCGTCCAAACTTTTGTATCGTACTCTAGCGACAACTGATATCTGTGTTGGTATTATTGCGGAGCCTCTTCACGTTTCTCTTTTGATATCTGTCGTGAAAGAACGATGGGATATTTGTCGGTACGCATTTGTTGCAAGTCATCTCTCAAATTATATTTTAGGTGGGGTGTCGCTGTTCACTTTGACTGCAATAAGCGTGGACAGACTTCTCGCCCTGTTGTTGGGGCTCAGATACAGAGAAGTTGTAACTTTGAAGCGAACCTATCTAACTGTGCTTGTCTTTTGGTTCGTGTCTATTGGTGGCGCATCAATCTACTTTTGGAATTACATTATTCTCTTATGGTATGGCTACACAGCTATATCACTGTGTTTAGTTATATCGAGTGTCTCTTATGCAAAAATTTTCTTCACTCTCCGTCATCATCAAATTCAAGTACAAGACAGCATTCATCAAGAACAACAGAGCCAAGGAATTCCAATGAACATAGCGCGATACAAGAAGGCAGTGTCCAGTGCACTGTGGGTGCAGTTGGCAGTAGTTGTTTGTTATCTACCACACGCTATGGTGAAAACTTCCTTGACTCAAAAAGGGATATCTACATCCATTTTTATTGCTAGGATAGTAACATTAATTTTATTCTTCTTAAACTCGTCACTGAACCCGATCCTCTACTGTTGGAAGATTAAGGAAGTAAGGCAAGCAGTGAAGGACACAATCAGACAACTTAGCTGCTCACCGTGTTAGCGTTTGGAAAACGTTATCTCGAGAAAGGTCAATTTCAAATATTAATGTATTCTTATAGACTACATTGTATTATAGAAATGACAAACACGAGCTGAATTTTTTCCTTAACAGCATCAGAAGCAAACAGCTCTTTTTCCTTTTACTGCCGAGCACAAGTGTAGTTTCTCATGAGTTGTAATAAGGTTTCCAGAGAAAGATGTGAATTTATCACCACCAAACTCTGCTCTCTCAGTTGATTTTTGACTTTGTGTAAGCTTATTATTCTATATTTTGGAGATTATCGCCGAGCGCGATTCTTTAAAATTTATTTTCAGAATAAGGATACCAGCGACAATCCAATGTAAACAGAATTTTTGTGTAGACTTCTCTGGTTACAAATACTCAGAAGTCGTTAATTTTTAATTATTTTCACCTCGCAGAAATATTTGCAGCAGTTTGATGTTCAATAAAGATTGTTTATATGTATTTTTATTCTGTCATGCGTTTTCTGAAAATATTCCTGTACGGACTTGAAAGTTCGCATTCGCTTGCTCGCTGCTGTGTTTTTGCTATTGATTTGTTAACTTTCCTGCGAACCCGACATCGTCCGTCCATAAGGAAGCGAAAGGTAGAATGGAAAATATAGAAATGAAAACTATAATTTGTGATGTGAGTTTTTACGTACAAATCCGAAAGCGTATTCAGAGTCTTTGGTCTTTTATGCTCCTTGTCCTTATCTTGAAATCAATTTGTGTTGGTCAGGAGCATTACCTTGGATGAGCTCTGTTTGCCAGGATCATTAGAGAACAATGACATATCCATTTGGGATGAATTTTGGCCACTTGTGTAATAAACAAACACACAAGACATCATCCCTCTTAAGGTTTTTCTCCGATATTTTCAAGACCACTTATGATTAGCACATGTGATCTTCAGTAACTGTTTATTTACCCTTGAGACACATTTTGGTAAAGTTTGGCGACAACCGCTTGCTATAGTAACGAGATATGACGTCAAAAGTAACATGAGGTCAAGTCATTTTTGGATAAAAATGCGTGCTTTTAACCTTTTTTCGGGGGAAAACATACAAAAATGCTACCAAAAGAATCAAAACGGCTAATTGTATGTTATTTTGCTACTTTAGCAAAAAACATTTGCAATTGTCGCATTTTCCCGATAAATTTGAATTTTTAGTTAAATCCAAGATGGCGGCCATCTTGGCAGCCATTTTGGATGACGTCACGGACCCCAGCAGCGCCACAACCCATAATATTTACCTTATCTTGTAGAGTACATCACAGGCTATCAATCAGACGTAAAATAATTCCGAATTGCAACATCGCCAAAACGCGAGGTGGGTTGCAAGCCCCCTCCCCCCACCCCTTGTACCACGGTGGGGGTAAACGTTTGCGGGTACATCCGAAGGTTTATAAATTTTCCGAAATGCACTTTTTGGAATGAAAAAAGCTGTGTTCGTTTTCTCTGTTGACGAATTCAAAACGAATAAAGAGCCCTACTATGTGTAGCTTAATATTCTCTGAGTTATCGGTTACCGTTATGTTTAATTCACTGAGGTGCGTAAAAAGTTTGAATTAGAACTTCCCCTTTAGTTATGGCGAATGAAGTAAACGATATGCATTTTGAGAATGATAAATAATCGCTGTGTTACGTTTGATTTATGTTTTGTGTTTTTATTTTTTCAAATCTCGAAGAAAACAGTATTAAAGCTGAAAATTGCATTGCATGTTGATTGACTGTTTTAGCAATCTTCCCACACCCACATTTCTATTGACAACATTTTCGTGTGAAGGCACCTCAAAGATTCATCGTTGTTCTGCCTATTGTTTGTTTGGTTGTTTGTTCAGCACCAGTCGTGTGGATCATTCCAACACTCGTCTCTCTTCACAGCTTGATAGAAGTCCAAATGATTGAGTGCTTTAAGCCCGGTTAAAACGTCGTATTTTACATGCGCCGAATACAATACCCAAATTGAGTCGACTTAAATTTAAAAAGTTCGACACTTGATTCAGATGTCGAACTCAATTGACTTTAAAATTGACTTAATTGCTGAGCCAAAGTTTCGCTCCCAGGTTTTTTGCCTTTTTTCCAGTAGGGCGAACAAGAGCTTTTTTCCGTTTATTCCTTTCAAACATCATTCACGTTAACAGAAGACGACGACGCAATAGGCCAATTTGCACGATGACGTCATATGACTACAACTACCAGAATCCTTCAGTTTTTTGTTTTATAGTGCAAATTAGCGCTATTGTTATTTAAACCGCACCGGGATTACAAAATTTAAATAAGAAAGGAAAAACGAAATGAATTCTGGTAGTTGTAGTCAAGATCGCTGCCATTTTAACGATACTTAGAAATTTTTTTACCAATTATCGATTTTTTTTTCTATCAGAAAAATAAAAAATGCAATTAATAACCTGGAATCGAACCCGGAACCTCTTGCATGCTAACATCCCTCCTTCACCACTAGACCACTGGGTTGATCCGGCAAACACAAGAAAAATTTAATTATAAAAAGGTGCTTTTCTTAATATATATCAATAATGGATGACCATATCCCTAAATCTTACCTAACCACGAATCTAGCTTAGATCTAATAATCGCTTTACCTAGGCCCAATTTTATCTAATAATGATAGCCTACTTTCGTCCCAATCCACGCATAAACTAGAGAGAAATGGCATCGACCATTTAATACAAAAGGCTTGGTTACTAATGAATGCTAATGATGGAGCAGACCTCTTCAGATCAAAGTACGCACCATTGGACAATAATTCCATTGTTTTCTTTTGTTTAATTTGGACTATCACACACAATTGTTAGATTGTGAATCACTCTATCAAGGTCTAGCGCTAGTGTAATAGATAATGATAGATAGTGTTACACACTAACTAATAGTTTCTGTTTCACAGTTGAAGTAAAATCACTCTACAATTTACAAGATAGAATTAACAAAATTACAATGGGACGGGTTACAAATAACAAAGTTTACAAAGGCCAAATAGAAAACCTAAGTATGTTACAACAGTATGACTTGTCACACAAAAAGTAATTTATATAAATAATTGAAATATTCTATACCATGAAGATTTTATTTAAAAAAACGAAACAACAACTAATCAAGGAGAAATAAGTGGGAGTAAAGGTTCCCACTTTTCATTATGATATCTAATTTTATTGTTTTCTCTCGCAATAGAGCGTTCTACAAAGTATGTATTCTTAATTTTCTCTGTTAGCAGCAGAACAGATAAAGGAGATTTGTTTCATTTATAGCGATAAAGAAAAAACTTGCTTTCCAGGATTATATAATTTTCCAAGGTATTATAGACTTGCAAGTCTTGCCTTCCGAAAAATATATCTATTCTACTAACTATTTCACGGGTTAACTGTAATCGCTCTAATATTCGAGGATAATAGAAACTGAGACGAAGTACTACGGCGTAAAATCCTACTATCTATTTCACAGATGAAGTGAAACCACTCTATGAAAACTTGATTCTTTGTAATTTTCCTTCTTGTCTTTAATATTTCTTTTCTGTACATTTTTTTTTCTGTGTCCCTTTTATGTAAACCGTTATGATAAAAACATAAACAAAATACAAAAAAAACCGACTGTTGAAATGGCACCGACCGTTTACGAAAGGGACATCAGCGGCGACGACGACTTATAATGCAGTTGCAGTAAATTAAAGACGGCATTTGTGTTTTTGTTTTCTTGTTGTGCTGTTGTTAATGTGTTGTTAATAAGCCGGTGCGTCGCTTATTTAACGTAGTCAAGTTGACTACACCAACGCTTAAACATGTTTTTTTTTGTAAATGTTGGTTAGTTTTAAACAGGTTTAGAAAAATACCTCCTTACTTCGTAATATTTGGAGTAAAATCTTACAGTGCGGCTACTGTTACCGGGGTCACCCAGACAAAGTTAACCAATCACAAAACAGGACGAGAACAATAGATTCCAACATTTTTTAATTTAGCCAATGAAATGTCGAGTACAGAACAACGAAATTTCAACTTGTTCACTCGTGAAGCTTATGTTGAATAAAGCTTTCGCTAGCGTTGACTTTTCGATTTAAAAATTTGAGTAGTTTCACATGCTACATGGATGAATGTCATGTGTCATGCAAGTGAGCGAGAACTGATTTCAAACTCTATGAAAGCAGTGAACGCGACAGCCGAATGTTTGGGCAAATTGCGTGGCGGATTTTAATTCTCGGAAAAAATAACAACTCAACCGCCGGCTGTTTGCAAATGTTACAAGGTACACTGCCAGCGTAGCATATATAAGCGTTTATTTTCTAACCGTTTGAAAAAGAGCGGCTCCTTCATTTCAATTCTTTTTTATTGAATTGTTGTCAGAATTTTTTCCGTTGCAGATTTTCTTTGCGGTTTGAGCACTAGATGGATTTCTTTAATCTCCCAAGGCGGTTGTGACGGTTTTGAAGAAATCATTTTGGTGAAAGTATTACAAGTCTATATGCCACAAAATAGAAACAATTATTAACCAAACCTCGAACTCTGTGAAAAAAATATTCTAGTCTGACGGTTAAGTTTTTTTGTCAGGAATTCATGCGAGGGAGTTGGATTTACTGTTTTGAATCGTCTGGAAAATTATAATAACTCAACTGGCGAACCGCTGTAATATCGATGGATTTTCCGGCAGTGAAATATATGTTGAAGAATGCGCCATTTCTATAAGACGATACTCTTTTTATGCAGTTTTGAATTTCTCTTTTACTTAATTTTATTTCAGCTTAATCCTACTGCCGAAACCTAACGCGTGGAATCGAACTCAAAGCGCATAAAACTTAATTAACCACGACGGCGAACAAGCCGTGTTTTCGTTGTTTTGAAATCCGTAGGTCACTTTTTTAATTTGCCTGAACTATGACCGTCGCTTTCACTTGTACTTATGCAATTAAGAATATCTTCTTTCGCTGTCGTCAAGTGTATTTATTTTCCAACCCCGCCGTTGACGCCGTAGAGAAAACTTGAATCTGTTACGAGCTAACAAATTATTTTAAATCCACCACCAGCACTTTTATTTGTGTAGACATACGGTACAGCCGTCGCATTCCATATTTTCACACAGTTTGGAGTTTCTGTTTCACATGAATCGCCGACATTAACCTTCCAAATCGCGCTGTTAAAACAAGTCAAGTTCAAAAGGGATGGAATCGAAGTTAATTGAAAATCCAACGCTGTACAGCCAAAACTTGTATTGATCTGTTTTGATGGCGAACAAACAAGTTGAAATTTCATTGTTCTGTACTCGACATTTCATTGGCTAAAGTAAAAAATGTTGGAATCTATTGTTCTCGTTCTGTTTTGTGATTGGTTAACTTTGTCTGGGTGACCCCGGTAACAGTAGCCGCACTGTAAATAAAATAATTGTTGACTTTTATGACCATTACAGATAGTTTTAGTCATATACATTTAAAAACGTTCAAGATAGAGACAAACGCAGTTAAACTAAACCGCATTTTATACATGTTTAACCGTTAATGAGAGATAGCATGGGCGAGAGTTTGACATATTATCTTTGAGAGTGGAAGAGCGTCGATAAGAGTATTCCCGTTAGAACTCGACCATCCGGTAAGATGTTCGTGAACTGCCACATCCTCGTTAACAACCCCATTCATAATCAACGGAGGACGATTCGACTTTTTTCTTTTTGGCAAAAAAAAGAACATCGACTAAGTCTTAGATTCGCTGATAGTCACCAGCAACTTGATTATCCCAAGATGATGTTTTGTAGTTTTTGCTCGTGACTGCATTGCTTGCAACTTTTCATTGAACAAGCATAAGCTCTCTCTCGAAAAAAAAAATGGCCATGCACTCTGTCTGAGCTGTTTCAATTTGTATGTAAACTATACATGCAACATTATGTAATATGGCCAAAATAATGTGCTTGCAAAGTTTTTTTTTCCTGCACAAGGTGCTCAACTTCAATCAGCAGGGAGCCACATCCGACGGAGTTGAAGAAGATGACGACTTTTCTTTTGGTCCCTCCTTTGGTTAAAGCCCAACTTTTCTTTTCAAGAAGAAAGTTCAATTTGTATCATAGGTGGTAAACAAAGGGGAAGAAGGATAAGACGACGACGAAGACGGAGACGATCGTTTCCCACTTTTTAGTGTTCCTTTATGCCTTAAATATGTTTCATTGCAACCGATGAGACAATAAGCGTTCACAGAAGGCCCTTACGCTCACAGAAAGGCTTTGGATTGCGATTACCAATTGGTTGGCACTGACTATAACTTATGGCGCTCCTGCAAATTCCCTTGTTTACAAGCGAGACCCGAAAACGCACTCATTCAAATGCGATTCCAGACCATTAATTAACACTCTCACTCTCTCAACGCTCTCGAACGAGCAGTTCAATTCGAGACTCAGATTCACATTGTTCCAGCCTCTGAAAATCGTTTACGACGTCATTGAAGTTAATGCCGATGATTGTTGGCCCTCAAGAAGCATTTCTTTGTAGAAATTCCGATTATATATTAAATAATTAAGAATTGGTTCATGCTTAGCGTGCGTTTATCGAGTTATGGATGCACGCGGGAAGAGAGCACGAGAGAAGCGTAAGAGTTGCTCGAGGCGATAGCCGAGAGCAACTCTAGCTTCTCGAGTGCTCTTCAAACTTCCCAAGTGCATTCATAACTCGATAGATGCACAGCTATAAGCATGAACCAATTCTTTTATAACATAGCGAAAGGAAAAGAAAAAATATATATATTGATCGCATGACTGAACGAAAAAATTATTGCCGCGTCGCAGCTGAATGAAAGTTCACCTTGGCAAGGCTGTTCAAACCCGCACTTGATCTGGAAAAAACGAACAAGCACAATTTCCTGAAAATGTCTTCTAACAATTGGCTTTGAAATATGGTATATGCTTTATGAAGCGGATTGGAACCGAAAAATCTCACTACGCGACTGTAGGAACTAAAACGAGCAAGTTTGTATTTTTTCGCATCACGGGTTGTTGTGTGCAAGTTTTGTCGAACTCAGTCTGCTCAATGGAGAAATGGTTCACGAACTGAAACGCTGTGCAGTCCAAAAGCCCGGCGTTGTTAATTGAAGAGAGAACAACTTATGCTTTCAGTATGGATTGACTTCGGACTTGAAATGTGTGGACTAAAGATGCGGGTTCTTTAGCGAATGGTCCGTGTCAAAACAACAAGAAGAACAATTCAACTCGCTTAAACTTGTAAAATTAATTTTCTGGAAAGCTAGGCACTAAAGGAAGGGACTAAAAAGTTACATCGAGTGCAGGTAACGTTTTTTTAACGTTAATTTGTGTCCAAATGTATTAATTTTTGTAAGACTGCCTTGATTGTAGTTTTTTCAAATCTGATAGCCGAAAGAGAGAAGAAGGAATATTGCCGCAAGACAAAGAGAAAGAGGAACATAAAGATGCATAATATGCTGATCAATCCTACCATTGAAGACCACATTTCTAGTTTAGTGGATGTACCTGAGATCCTGAAAATGACGCCCCCAGTCCTTCCAAGTCAAATGATGTATTAGACCTTTAGCGAATTTGATCTCTACCCGCTTACATCATCGTTACAGCTTTCGTTGTTTCAGCTTTCATTGATACACTTTTCATTGTGATAGGTTTCATTGATACAAATTTTATTGTTACATCATTCGGTTTTAGCATAGTGTCTACTACGTGCCAGGAACAAGTAATTAGCAACAAATGTAAGTAGATTATTTATGTTGTGGTATGTTGATAGCATATACAGTTTGTATGTACGTGCCGAGCATGTTAAGTTTTGCTGTAAAGTATATGCACATGCATGTAACCGTTTGTCTTTAAGGTTACAGTGTACCTTCGGGGGTGTCTCCAGTATAACAGCTCTAGCGTCTTAAGATTACACTCAATATACCTAAACCCAGATATCAAATTAAAGCTTATAGAGCTGGCTATCTAAATATGGAAACCATTTGGTAATAAAATGAATTGTCGAATTTTTTACGACGTCTAAATTCGAACGTCCGAATCAGCTTTAAAACGCTATAACTCAAAGCGATTATTATATTTTGCTAATTTGATTTGTTCTCGGATTTCCGGACACGAAGCGCTAAAAAAACGTGTCGGCGAATTTCCATATTCAATTGCAGTGAAAAGTTACAGAATATTTTCGAAAAGAGGAGAAAAAAAATTGGAATGATCGCACGGAAATGCCTCTTGACGAAAACGTTTTCGGAATTAAGAAATTCGCCGACATTTTTTTGTTGATTATATGTTAGCCTAGCTTCTGTCCAAATTTCAGGAAAATTGAACAAATTCCCTTTGACTTGTAGCTCTTTAAAATGTCCCCAACAAGCGAAAAATTAACTTTGAGAAAACGGCGCTTAAAAAAACATATCGCTTAATAAACAAACTCCGCCCACAAAAGTTATACCGTCATTTCTCCGTCAATTTTCACTATTTTTCGATACTTTTTTTGGATGAAAGTTCATTCTGTAAACTTTATTTTAACGCCAAAAAAAAAAAAAATTCAATAAATTTTCGATCTGAAGGTACACTGTAACCTTAAGACTGAATTGAAAAATCGTATTGTATGATTGCGCTAATGAACGTTTACCCCAATGCCAAAAAAAAAAGAAGACAAAATGTTTACAGCTTTTTAATGTTATACTGGTCTAAAACTTTTCCTTCAGTTTATCAACAACCGACCGCTTGTTATAAAAATTCACAATAATAAAATGACTGTGGGGTGTTTTCTTAAACGACCGCCTTCGCACTTAATGTTCTTTCTTGTAGACATTTTTATCCCCTGAACTGACGAAATATTGAAAAACTAATATAATTACATTATCCCAGCTGTACAGTCAGGCTTTCTTCATTAGTTGTTAACTTGACATGTTTAAATCACCAACAGAGACTTGGTCACGTGACCATCAAATAGACTATTTAGCCGTGTAGAATTATTGGTCATTACCTAGATAAACCATGACAGCTTTTGCGGCTCTTTAAGTGCCATTGGCTAAATTCAATTAAATTTTCCTCTCCAGTTTCCAGAATAACTCATCCCAATTAAAAAGATGTTAATTGCTTTGTTAATCTCTTTCGCTTACCTGTGTACTTAACCTGACATGTTTAACTACCAACACAGACGTAGGACGTATACACCAGGAAAAAACATCCGAAAATCCCCAATGATCTCTATGAAATCTCTAACCTGTCTTGAGAGCAAACCCCGAAAAAATGCAGGGAAATAACGACTTTACTTCTCCGCTAAACACAGCGAAAGATCCAAACTGTGTTATAAGTGTTGACCGAGGTGACGGCTGTGTAGCCGCGAGAAAAACAAAGCCTCGCTGTGCTTTCAAAATTGCCAAGATCCCGGATGTTGTGTGGCGTCATACGCGCCGGCGAGTTGGCCTCGCGCGACGCACCGACACCCATGTCAAGGAGGCGCGCCCGCGAAACATTCTGCTATCCTTGACCATGAAAAATGACGGGCATAGATTCTGCGAGTATGGGGCTTCGCAGCGGGCCTTCGCCCCGTGAGTGCTCCGCTATAAAGGATTTCTATAGCGCCATATCCAGAGGAATGATGTCCAATGATGTTCAGTGTTGAATCAATCAACAATTATTTTGTTTTCAGGTGTAAACAGTATCATTGGATTCGATTGGCTGCCTCGTTTAACGAAACTGAACGCTGAAGTACTTTGCGTAGGCCTTAACATTGTCATTTTCGTTAGATGGGATTCACTAACTCTCACGTCAAGTTAAACTTGCATTGGGTGCTTTCAACTTAAGCAAAATATTTGAAAAATGTTCGTTTGACATCAAATCGATCTGTTAATCCCACAAGAAAATGTCTGGGTAAAACACTGACACAAAATAGAAATCAATACTTTTGTAACTGAAGAACAAGAAGGACTTCCTGGTCCCTGGATAAATCACTACTCAGTGGTTAACTTAGATAGGCATTTATCCAGTGGATAGTATTAAACTCTTCGAACAACTCAACAGACTACAAGCAGACCTTCTTCTTTTCTATCAAAGACGATCGGGCAATGAGGCCCGGTTCAAACGTAACATCTCTGCTGTGTCAAATTCAATTCGACTTAAGTCAGGCAGACGTTCCACGTGTCGCACGTTGGACGGGTTGCGTTGAAAGTTCGACAACACTGATACAAACACCGTGACACCGTGTCATATTAATGAAGCAACTTTGAAATTTCCGCCGCGGAATGCGATATTTGAAATGGATCATACAAACTACACTCGTTCATGTTGATACTGCTAATTTATTCTCAATTCTATCACGGATTCTCCAAAATGCCTGTATTTAAGCAATGGAGGCTATGCTGGCAGTTATGTTATGAACTTTAGCCCTGGAATTTGTTGTAGCGTAACTCTCGCGGGCAGAAAGCCCGCTCGCAGAGCTCCATACTCATAGAACCATGCCCGTCATTTCTCATGGTCATGGCTAGCGTGATGTTTCGCGGGCGCGAAGTCGCGCAGGGTTAGATCGCGGGCACGACGTCCAGCAGGGCTAGATCGTGGGCGCTTATGACGTCGCCCTACATGCGCGTACGACATCGCGCAAGTGTTTCAAAACCGTAGTTTTGTCTTATCAGGTCTTATCGGAGTAATAACACACATTTAAAATAAGAATACTCAGAAGCCGCTTTAGTGGAAAAAGAAGAGCTTTAAGGGATAAAATCTTGCTTCGAGGAACTTCATATGTTTTTATCAACGCGGGGCGATATTTCTTCTTCGGAAGTCAGAACCGAAGAAGCGGAGTTTTAAAGAATTTCCAAGCAGCCGAGGGACTTAAAGGTTAAAAAATGCATTTTTCGATGGGAATTTATATATGTTCATATCAATTTGTGATTTACTTTTTCTTTGAGTTCTTCGTTAGTTTTGGAGAAATGTTTATAAAACGGCTCAAATTCAGTCGTATTCGGATATCTTGAATTTCATCATGGACAGCTCTTCGATGCGCTAATGGTACGCGTTTTGCTTTTAAACATAAAGTAATGGATATTTGAATAAATTTTTTCAAAAGAAGATGTTGTTGTCCATTTTTATGTGTTTTTTCATTCATTAAATAAGGTTGAAAAGTGATTTTGTTTTTTACAAAACAAGACTTCGATTTTATAGTCCTAACTTCACTCACGTTGCCTTGTGCAAAGATGTCTGTGTATTTCAAATCAGTTTCTCGGGCAATTTTCGACTCGAAACAGATGTATTATATTCGGAAATTAGTCATACTGGTTATTCTAGACCGAGAAAAAGTTGTTTTTGTGAGGTTTTGTACAGCCTAAATGTAATTTTACTGCCCAGATGATCGCGTAATAGTTTTTGAGAATTGCTAAAATTGAAAAATAACCCGGTCGTCAATCTTAGGCCCAGTTCAAATGTCGAACTTCACATGTGCCGAACCTAATGCAAATGAGCAAAATCTATTGTTCTTGCTCATTTGCATTAGGTTCGGTACATGTGAAGTTCGACGTTTGAACTGGGCCTTAATTCTTGTGCTTCCGACTTTTCACCTTAGTTACATGTAAGCATGGCGCAGATTTCAATTAAGTGTAGTAAAACCAAAACCAAAGTAATTACTCTGACCAATCGCAACAGTCGTAAACAATCCAATGAACCAATCAGAGCTCGAAGCAATTACATGTTGGCGTCGCCAAGCGCGGGAAAACGCGTGCGAACAAGTCACGATTGGTTTTGGTTTTACTTCTGATTGGTCGAGAAAGTGGCGCGAGATTTTTGAGCCAATCACAAAACGTAGCAATGCAAAACCAAAGCAATTACGTAATTACTTTCGACACTCTATTGAAAACTGCTCTATCATCAGCTTTCTGTTCAGAAAAAAACCCGCTTACTTGTAACTTTGTTCTGTTGTATTACGCTGTGAATCATATGACTTTTGATCGCGTTATCAGTAATTGTAGAAGGAAAAAAGTACTTAAGATTAAAATCCCATAAAAAAACTTTGCTAAATTTAAATACAAATGTTAACGAACAAAGAGCCACCGTAGCTTTATATCTCCTGAGGCCCCGTCCACACTAATCCGTTTTCAAACGAAAACGGAGCTGTTTTGCTCCGGATACGGCTATCGTCCACACTACAACGCCGAAAACGATTACTGAAAACGGAACGATTCGAAAACGCTCTCCAGTGGAACGATTTGAAAACGATGCTTTTTGAAAACGCTGTTTTCTGGTGTGGACGGAGAAAACGGTGCTATCTGAAAACGGTTACGTCATCAAAATAGCCAGACCACTCGACCGTGAAACATATCCAAGATGTCGCCATACTTCGACTGGACTGACTCCCAGTCTACACTCTCGGTGCTTTTCTGCACTTTGTATTCGTTTGTGACTTTCAGAAGTAGCTCGACTTCATCATCAGTCCATGTGAAACAGTCTGTTTTAGGTTTTGGTTGCTTTCCAGCTGTTCTTGGCATAGTTTAGAAGGAAAATATCGAAGAATTCTAAATCAAAACAACACTCAACAACAAAGAATCAAGAATGGCGCCAATTTCGCGGGCCGATATATTGAAATGCGCATGCGTAGAGTTCATTTGAGCATGCGCACTTAGGGTATCAAAGCGTTTTCAAAACAATACGGCGTTGTAATGTGGACGGGCGAAAACGATACGAAAACGATAAGTGTGGACGCAAATCTTTTTGAAAACGGATTAGTGTGGACGGGGCCTGAGAGTTATCAATTGTTGCCATGCTCAATAAACAAGCGAAAAAAAAATTAAAACGTGTTCTTTTACAAAAAAAAAAAAAAAAAAACACATCTCCTAAATTCAACCCAAAATTGTAGATAAAACCCACCACCAAATTAAACGTCTTTCGGTTGTTCTATTTATATATCTACGTTACTGAATTAGCGTGAGAAAGTAAGCAAGTAAATTTATTCATCGTCGATAGTGTAGTGAGTAGTCGCCCAGTCTCCCGAGCCTAAACTGATATTTAAAAACATTCGACAACACATAATACATATGCCATAAAAATATGTCGAGGTTTTCCTTAAATTGAAAAAAAAAAACAAAAAAAACAAGCTAGATTGTTGTATAAAATTCTCACTACTTTAATATTCTGCAATGGCTGGCTTGTATTTGATTTGATTTATAATATCTGTTCTGCAGCAACAGCAAAGTCAGACATGTTCACAAAAACAATTGAAAAGATTATTAAATATTCCACAAGTTGAATTTGTAGCGGAACAGCCCTTTATTATGAGGAAGCTATAATAATAAATGCATGGATGGTTGGTTGGACGGATGGATAGATGGATGCCTGGATGGATGGATGCATCGTTTTCAATAAGGTTGACGTTTGTATTCCCATCAAAAACGTCACCTATTAGACGGGAATACAAAAGGTATATGTAGTTTTTGAAAACGAGTGTATACAGCAGTTTGCAAAAATTTTGAACCCCCCCAAAAATATACTAGCAGTAATCGGAGATTATGGAGGCGCGTTCGAAGGAACTTCCGGCGGAAATGAGCCCCTGAAAAAAGCAATAGGGGCGGCCATTTGGAAGACCGTCTACCAAAAACTCTCAAATTTTACTGTATGTAAACCACAGGACAACCAACACGAACCAAATTAGAATTGCGTTATTCGAACGCGATCATTATATCCCTGCTCCCTTACAATGCTATATATCTGGATATAATATATTTTTGGGGGTTAAAATTTTTGCAAACTGCTGTATATATAAACTAGATAGATAGATAGATAGATAGATAGATAGATAGATAGATAGATAGATAGATAGATAGATAGATATAAAACTATTTAACCACGGTAACTTTGATCATATTGATGGATGGATGGATTTTAAAACTCTCCCAACAAACACACTCACAAAAGACAAAAAGCTCAGCTTTTCGAATAAACAATTTTTAGTGTTCTTTGCATGAACCATGCAACTGCAGGTGCAAAAATAAAATGTCATTGGCTGCACTGCTAATTGGAATTTCCCGTTCATCGATGGAGTATGAAAATAAGGCAAAGTGAACCTGGCATGGCGAAATTTCACTTTAAGGGTAATAAAGTCTTGAAATTAACATAGCTTCGCGAGTTGTGATGTTAGAAAGCCTGTTTCAGGCGTTCAGATAGTAGGGAGTGAAGCAAAATGAAATTGAGAGCCACGGTTAGAGGTGTGAAGTGGGCGAAATGACTCTTTCCATCAAAACGTTGATAGACGATCCGTCGACCGCCTCTCTCGCGCCCTTCCTCACCCCGTCACCGCTCACAATTTTTTTCCTCGTGCCTTCCCTATCCTTCGCCCCCTAATAACTCGACACCTGGAAAAGTCGAAATCATGTAATTAACACACCGTCGCTTTTAAAAGATGAATTTTAATATTTATTAAAATGGAAATAGAAAGATACCTACTGTGAAAAAGCGAATAACAAAACACTGCATATACCCTAAAATTCAACCCAAAAAGGAAAATAAAGAACGTCTAATTTTTGACTTGTGACTGAGCTGGGACCGTACGCTCTTTTCGTTTTTGGGTAATTTGAGCGTGAAAACGTTTTTACCATTATTACACATAATAAAGAGAACCAGTTTGCGAGACAGAGCTTAAGGTATGATGAGCATTGAGGTAGAAACATCGAAAAGTCCCCAATATTGTCTGTCATCGTTTTAAAGTACGTTTTCTTTTGTTTTGTTTTTCTCCTTATTTCAATACAGCTTCCCTTGTCTACCGAAAAATCATAACTATAATTAACCGAACTTTTTCAAAGGACATAAACGTGGTACGGTTAACAATTAACCGACTGCTGGTTAATTATGAAATTTCACATAGGGCATAAAATTAAAACGCGCTTGAATTTGCATACAGTATTTGGCTTCTTATAAAGAAGCCACTAAAGTGCAAACGCGCTGATATTGCAGTGATATGGCGACAACCAACTTTAGTGGAGATGGGACACATAAAACAATCGAAGAACTGGTTTGCTCGGCAGAATTAACAGAAGGGTTTCACAACCACATGACATGTTTTTTCGTTGTGAACATTGTTTTGTCCATTACTGCATTTCTGGGAAATACTCTGATATTAGTTGCTCTTCACAAAGATTCTTCACTTCATCCACTGTCTAAACTTTTGTATCGCAAACTAGCGACAACTGATATCTTTGTTGGTATCATTGCGGAGCCTCTTGTTGTTGCTTATTTGATGTCTGTGCTGAGCAAACGATGGGATATTTGCCGCGGCTACCTATTTGTTGTAGCTTTTACCACTGGCTTTATTTTGGCTTCAGTGTCGCTGTTTACCCTAACTGCAATAAGTGTGGACAGACTTCTTGCTCTGTTGCTGGGGCTCAGATACAGACAAGTTGTAACTTTGAAGCGAACTTATCTAACTGTAATTGCTGTTTGGGCTGTGTCCATTGCCGGCTCAACAATGCACTTTTGGAATAACGACACACTTATAACCAAATGGTATGGGAACATAGCTATATCACTGTGTCTAATCATATCAATTGTCTCTTATGCAAAAATTTTCCTCACTCTCCGTCATCATCAAATTCAAGTTCAGGACAACATTCATGGAAAAAAACCGAGCCAAACAATTCCACTGAACATAGCGCGATACAAAAAGGCAGTGTCCAGTGCATTGTGGGTGCAGTCGGCATTAGTTGTTTGTTATCTACCAGATGGTATAATGAATGTCTTGTTAACTCAAAAAGACTTGTCTTCATCTCTTTTCATTGCTAAGCTATCGGCACTGACGTTGGTTTACTTAAACTCGTCATTTAACCCAATACTTTATTGTTGGAAGATTAAAGAAGTAAGGCAAGCAGTAAAGAAAACAATAAGACAATTTTGGTGTTCATCTAGTTAGTTGTTGTTTAAAGCAAAATTTCGAGAAAGATTCATTCGAAATATATATATATATATATATATATATATATATATATATATATATATATATATATATATATATATATATATGTCGAATTTTCTTGTGTGTAGAAATGACAAAAAAATATTTCCAAATTTATACCAGTCAAAACTGAACTTTGCTTTTAGTGAGTATTAAGCCTTTTTCGTTTGAGAGCACGTACAATCTTGATAGTGGAACCATATCAGGTTCCGTACTATGTACTACATGTCTCTTTGCGAAACATTTTTGCGACACTATGGGCTCTTTGTTCCTCGGAACACTTGATGTGGCAGCGCGTGATTCGAGTGACAAGTGAGTACATAGTACGGAACCTGAAATGGTGAACGCGTCATTGTGAAAACCATTTGCGCTGGCTTTCTTGCTGGCGACATTAAGTTTGCTACACTATGATGATGAGTTGCAATAACAACGAAACGGCTGTCCACGGTTGGGATCCTACTTTATCGGTTTCTGTCGTGATGGTGTCTCGCAAAGTCTTGTTTTTACGTAGTCAGATCAGCCCTGCAGTTTATTGTATGTTTTTACATGTTATCATGCCCAGGATACTGTTGTATTACGCTGTAAATCATATTTCTTTTGATGGCGTTATCAGTAATTGTAGAATTCCTTTGAGTAAAGGGTACTACATGTATTAACTAAAAATAAAAATAAAATTACGGTTGAAAAAAAAAAAGAAGCTGTGTTAAGATTTATTTTATATTTTACTTTTTTTGCCCTTAAAATTTAGACTCACGAAACACAAAGAAGAAAAACAGTATTTAAGATTAACATCATTTAAAATAACGTCGCTAAATTAAGATACACATGTTACGAACAAAGAGCCACTGTAGCTTTATATTTTCTTAGTTACCAGTTGCCGCCATGCTCAAATAATGTTCTTTTACATAAAAAAAAATCTCCTAAAATTCGACCCGAAATTTGGAAAAAAACCACCACTAGACTACAAGCAGTCCCTCCTTTTTCCTCAGGGATAGTAGAGCGAGCGAAATGCGAGCGCGCGTGAAAATCACCCCACGCGAGAAAGGCGAGACGAGAGAGAAAAAGGAGAGACTACAGACAAAGCCCAAACTTTCGAACTTATGAGTTGCTCTCACAACTCAAAGCTCTTCCATGGCAATCTGTCAACATCTGTCAAAAACGCGCCAGCCGCTATCAACACTTAGTTTTTGTCAATGGTTGCCAAACTTCAGGCATGTCTGGAAAAAAAATCCAAATATAACATCGCTGAAACCGAAACAAACTCAAGCGGTGGAGGCACTGTTGGCGGGGAAAGATGTTCTTGCGATACTTTCATCCAGATTTGGGAAAGGTTTAATTTATCAAGTGTATAGCATGGCACAAACATCTGCGAACGCGAGCGTCCAAATGCAAACCCGGCAAATGAGGAGGTTCGAGAGAAGAACCAAAACCATGGTCTTGCCTGAATGAAATAGTGGCATGAACGAAGCAGTCGCTAGACTGTCAAAATTGCAAAGGGAACTCCACGCCACTATAAAGCGTAGCGAACGGAAGCTAAAATTACAGCCTTGACTGAGACAAACTTCAACTCTCTCTGCTATAAAGCTTGGATCCTGAAAATTAAAATCCTGTCAATTTAAAACTAAAATAGCTGGGCATTCACGGGCAACAGATCATTTTAGATCCTGTCATGTCCGGTATTTCAGAGAGAAAAGTAAAGAAATTCAAACCTTTCCTACATAAAAATCTACATGCCAATATACGCTAAAATGAGGCCCAAATCTACAATTCCAAGCGCAACACCACAAGAAAACACAACCGACAGACTTCACCTCTCGTCCGTTCCACGCGACTAAACTTAGTCTTGTAATAAACATCCCCCGCCGTTTTAATACTGATGACAAGAGCAATGACAGCTCAATGAGACAAGGAATCTCATTGGATGCGCTTAATTGGTTTGAAAGGCGATACGAACTTCACACTCCAAAATCAGTCGACTGTGAAGGGTCAAAAGTTTGGGCTTTGTCTGTAGTCTCTCCTTTTTCTCTCTCTCCGCCGCGCGTCTCGCCTTTCTCGCGTGGGGTGATTTTCACGCGCGCTCGCATTTCGCTCGCTCTACTATCCCTGAGGAAAAAGGAGGGACTGCTCGTAGTCTAACCCACCACCAAATTAAACGCCTTTCGGTTGTCTATTTATATATGTTACTGAATTAGAGTAAGTTAGTAAGCAGGTCACTCTATAAATCGTCAATAGTGTAGTGTGTAGTCGCCCAGTCTCCCGAGCCTAAAATCCTTTTTAAAAACATTCGATTACACATAATACATATGCCATAAAAATATGCTAAATATATTAACAATGTGCGAGGAGCGTGTTGGGAAAAAATGGTCGAGGTGTTTTTTTTTAATTGCAAAAATAAAAGAACAATAAGCTAGATTTTTGTATAATTCTCGCTACTTCAATATTCTTCAATCAGTGGAGGTTGGACACGGTCCGAAAGGCATCATGGGATGAATTATCGTTTTGAGCGGCACTCGGTTCAGTTTTAAATGAACCTTCGAGCTGTGAGGACCTCGAGGAGCTACAAATTTTCAGAATTTTAGCCGCTATGAAATCACAAATCGGCCTAAATTGAAGTTTGAAGTTTATGCAATTAATCTTGTATAGATACCATTTTTTTACAACTGAATGTCTTGAGGTTTCATTCTACGCCGATCGATCAAAAGACTTACTCGTGCACTGACTACAAATTTGAGCCACAACAAGCACAAATTTGCCTTCATTGAAATTGACAAGATTCCTCTTGCTACTTAGCAGGGTTTTAAGCCGGTTGATCGATCGAAAGACTTATTAAAGCCGGGCTGCATGAGGAATTCCAACCGAGGAATATTTTGTAACCAAAGTTATTAGCTTAAATCGCGGAATTAAAATTCCAAGCTTGGTGACCACAACAATCGATTGTTGTATTTTATAGTCCTCTTGAGTCTTAGAATGTTATGAAATATTGAAATACGCGAAAACAATTTTATTGTACTGTCTGTTGGTAGTGCTGGATTTGTGTTGTTGTGAAGTAATATATATAGTTAGGCTTAGCCTAACAGCGGACCTCTCTGAAGAGAAACGATGATGATAAGGGGCAGTACGCAGCTCCTACAAGGTCTTCTCTGATTTGCTGAGAAAACAATAGAACAAACAACACAACAATGGCTAACAATAGACCCTAGACCTAAAAACAATAGAGCTGCATGATATACAGGTCCAATGAAATTAGAAGTTGTAAAGAGCTGCGTGGTATCTGGATGATAAGCTTAACTTAGGTGAAAGGTCCGAAATACAAGAAAAATTAGAATTAAGATTGATGACCGGGCTATTTATCAATTTTAGCATTTCTCAAAAACGGTATTTAACACGCGACCGTCTGAACAGTACATTTAGACTGCACAAAACAACTTTTTCTCGGTCTACAATAATAGTGTGACTAATTTTGTATTTCCGAATAAAATACACCTGTTGCATATCGAAAATTGCCCGAGAAACTGATTTGGAAATCAAAATTTCAAAAAACACAGACATCTTTGCACAAGGCGACGCGTGTGAAGTTAGAACTATAAAATCCAAGAGTAGTCTTGTTTTGTTTACATAAAATCGTTTTTCAACTTACGTAATAAATCAAACACATAAAAATGGACAACAAAATCTTCTTTTGAAAAATTTAATTTAAATATCCGTTAGTTTATGTTTCAAAGCAAAAAGCGTACCATTAGCGCATCGAGAAGCTGTCTAGCTGAGCTCATTGCAAAATTCAAGATGTCAATCCGACCGAATTTGAGCTAGTTTTATAAACATTTCTTCAAAACTAACGAGAACACAAAGTATTAATGTACAGCGCATTGGATCATATTCACATGTATTTTGCGCTTTATAAATATTAAACTTATTATTATTATTATTATTATTATTATTATTATTATCATGTGTTCTCTATGTCATTATGTGTTCTCCATGGGGGCCGGGTCCAAACCATGGACCTAGGGCACCCATGAGGCGCTATTATTATTATTATTATTATTATTATTATTATTATTATTATTATTATTATTATTGTTATTATTATTATCTTCATAAATACCATAGGTATTATTATTATTATTATTATTATTATTTTATATTATAAGTCAATCACAAATTGATATCAACATAAATTCCGATAGAAAAAAAAATGTATTTTTTTTTACCGTTTAGTCCCTCGGCTGCTTGTAAATTCTTTAAAACTCCGCTTCTTCTCGGGTATAAAGTTCCTCGAAGCAAGATTTCATTGCTTAAAGCTTTTCTTTTTCTGAGTATTCTTTAAAGCTTTCTCTTTCTATTTTTAATATGTTAAATGTGTGTTATAGCAAAATCAAGGCCGGTTTTGGCCGGCATGGCCGTCAATGGGTTAAAGGAGTTTAGCTGTAAACAAATGCTTCGACGATCTTCTAGCTTCAATTTAAGACGAAATCAGGTTTAAAATTAAGTACTAAGCTCTGTATTCCTACAAAAACGCTTGACTTGCACAGTTACGCAACCTCAAATGTGATCTTGACCACTGTTTGAGAAATGTCAAACCTGTCTTGAGTAGCAAACCGCGAAAAAATGCAGAGGAAAACGACTTTACAAACCCTTTTCTCCGCAAAACACAACAATGTATGTATTGTAGCTGACGTGACATCGGCAGTGTTTCCGCGCGAAAAACAAAGCCTCGCTTTGGTTTCAAAATTGCTAAGATCCTGGATGTTGCGTAACGTCATACGCGCATGTTTTGCGACGTCATACGCGCCCGCGAGCTAGTCCTGCTCAACGCTCGGACGCTCCAATGGACACACGTTACGGACGCACGCCAGCGAAACATTCCGCTAGCCATGACCATGAAAAATGACGGGCATGGGTGAGTGTTGGACTCCGTGAGAGTTCCGCTATAAATAAATGAATACAGTCGAAACTCCTTAATACGGACACCAAAGGGACAGACCAGAGTGTCCGTATTATAGAGGTGTCCGTATTATAGAGGTAGGGATTGTATGAATTTTGTATCTTAGGGACCAAGAGAACTGTCCGTAATAGAGAGGTGTCCGTATTAGAGAGGTGTCCGTAAGGAGAGGTTCGACTGTAATAAAACTGTAAAATCGTTTAAAACAACAAATATTCATCGGATCAAATCAATAATAAGTTTACAAAAATATATTTCGGTCCCATTGACCATTATAAATCTGACAACTGTTGTGTTTTTATTATAACATATCACAAATTTTTCCTTGCTAAAACTACAAGAGGAAAACATGATTTAAAAACCTAATGGAAATAGAGCAGTGACTAACATACATTGTTGTTTCTGAACAAGAACCAAAAAGACAACCTTCTAAAAAGAAATACCATTCTGGCCATAAAAATCTGGTAGAAATCTGTGATTAGGAGTTCCTCAGGCAAAAATGAATTCAACTTTTGGACTTGAAAATTAAAATACAGAGTGTTTTGGCATTTTACTCTGCGGACTGTGCAGATGAGAACAAATGTATGTTCCTTCAAGAGGAAAACATGATTTAAAAACCTAATGGAAATAGAGCAGTGACTAACATACATTGTTGTTTCTGAACAAGAACCAAAAAGACAACCTTCTAAAAAGAAATCCCATTCTGGCCATAAAAATCTGGTAGAAATCTGTGATTAGGAGTTCCTCAGGCAAAAATGAATTCAACTTTTGGACTTGAAAATTAAAATACAGAGTGTTTTGGCATTCTACTCTGCGGACTGTGCAGATGAGAACAAATGTATGTTCTTTCACTTTAGCACAAATCGTAGGAACAGGTAATTTATAACAAATCTACAATTGACTCTGTCATAAACAACCGGGAATTGGAAAGGTGATGGAAAGGTGATGAGAGTCAAAGTACAGCAATAGAGAATGGTTGCTCGGAGAGAGCAAACTATAGTTGTTATAATAAATTTAAGTAACAGCTTTCCTAACAGATCGATAATTCTTAATGGGGTATTTATGTAAACCGTTAAACAATCTCCTCAACAACAACAACAACAACAACAATTTATTCAACAACAAACAACAACAACAATGTATTCTTAGTATAATAATGGAAAAGTTGAATGATTTGTTTGCCCTGCAAATAGCTGGAAAGCTAATCGGGGCGGGGCAAAACAAGTACATGACTCCAAACTTAAATGCCAATCAGTGGTGGAGCAAGGAAAGAAGTGTTGAAATGTTTCTATTCTGGAGTAGAACTATTTTCACTACAAGCTCCCCCAACCGCCTTCATAATTTTGTAGGGTAAATAAAAAGGTAAATGACGCCCTTTGAGAAGTCGGTACACAGAAATGGGAAACAGAAACAGAAACTTCACCTGCTGACTTACAGCCGCCCTCTCCTCCCCTGCCATCCCTGATAATCTAGGCATACCATAGTTAAATGGAGTTGATATATTGATAATAGAAAACGATTAATAGAAATCAAAATATTTATAGCAATTCATAAGGTGATACAATAGCTCCAACAAATATTATTAAGTCAGCCAAAATTTCCCCCGACGATGAAGGTTGCTCTATGTCACCATTATCAACCAAAGACAAAAGTAAGCAACCCTGGGCTGCAGTGCATTTCTAGCAGCCCATACTGCTAGAGAACAACCCATCAAATATCGGTATAGACGATTATTATTAATCTTAGGAATCAACAAAGAAATATACTTAACAGACTGATTAAATCTTTGATGCATTTTGTCTATACAAGTTTATCATTTTATTTATATAATAACACCTTATTGATAATTATCTGCTAAAATTTGAAACAAACTGTTCTCAACCCAATTGTGGGTCTCAAGAGCTTTGGATTTTAAGCCTTCTGCTGCGAAGAGCGGGATTTACAAGACATGATAATGACGGACCAAAACCCACACTATCACAAGCCCGAATATTTTAAGTCAAGCAATTTTCAACATAAAGTATTGCAAATATGCAGAACAAAGCTCCATTAAAATCAAATTTGAGAAACAAAGCCTCAAATAAACAACTGGCGTACGAATATGACCAGCAAATATGGAGAGCGAAGCCCCATTAATAACTTGGAGGAACATAGCCTAAACATAACATTCTGGCATACGAATATGACCAGCAAATTGGAGGAGAAAAGCCTAAACATAACTTATGGCATACAACATAAATACAACATAAATTATTGCAAAAAATTAACCTAAACAAAAGAAATACCGCGTGGAATAATATGGCAAATCCCAATCCCCGGACACACTCGGCGAAAAATTAACTATCTACAGAATCACAACAGCAAGGCGCCAAACCACGTGGATATCATACAATAGAAGCTTTTGTACGGTACGGCCATCAACGCCAAACAAATTCACCGTAGCAGTAATTTCGAGTTGAAAATTGCTATACGTACAAGGTCAAAACCAGATTAAATCGCATAGCAGTCGGTATATGAACGAATGGCCAAAAATAAGGACTTTCGAAACGGCGCCATGTCGACCCACGTGGGAAATGAATTCGCGAAAGAATTACGCATTGTAACCCATATGGAAATAAAATAAGGTCTCATAAGAAACCCAATAAAGTACTACCCAAAAAACGAGCAGAAAGTTAGATAGAACGGAATTTATTCTTACCTTTTCGGAGTTCAAATACAAGCGTACTGACTGGATAAAATATTCAAACGGCAGAGGTCTCAATTCAAGCGAATGATCAATTCCGAGCACGCGTGCCGTGGCATACACAGTGTCAGTAGAGGGTGGTCAATAATTTAATTGCATAGACTCTGCCCGTGACCCCAACGACGTGACATACTATCACGCAACAGTCGGATCCGATTGAAGACATTAAATTGCTATTCTCACTGGGGCCATCTCGTACAAACGCTTACCTGGCAATTTACACGAGGGCGCTGGTGTCATTCAAATAACGGCTCACTTGTTAAACTGTTGGTTGTTTATTTTGTTGAGAAGATTCCAAATAGAATGGCGAAAGACCAGATTTCGTAAAACAGTACTGCACAAAAATATGAAAGTCACCATTTGTTGCACTAAGAATCCTGAACCATTACTACCCATATCAGTAATCTTTATATAAAGATTACGTGTGATCTTAATATAAATATCACGGTCATTTTAAAATCATTCTCATTAAAAATTCAGCGATAATTGCATTGTTTGCCCATTCAGCCCCGAACTCCCCTGTGACTGAAATCAAAGCCGCCACCAGGCTTTTCATGATCGTAGATTACCAGGTATAAAGGCTCATACACGTGATCGATTTGCGTCGTGTGATTGGCTGATATGCTCATAAATTATTAATGAGGTTTTTGAATAAGGTTACAAAAGCTCATATATTTGCAATGTTCAAATTTCTTGATCAGTGTGTAGATTGCACAAGAATATGAATATCATGTTTTTCCTCATAAGACAGAAACTTTGATCTCAAAAGGTCGAAGCGACCTTAGACATTACAGTTGCTTAATGTCCCAGAATACTCAAGTGTCATAACTCACTCGTGTTTACTTCCAAAAATCGCCAAAGTTTAAGTGATAATCTTCGTAAAAGCGGTCCACTGCATTCCGGGTCGGAAAATCAATTTCCTTCAAACTTTACCCACAAAACTATCTTAGTCCAAAGGTAAATAAAGGCACTTAAGTTTTGGAAAATATTCCAAAGTGAATTTTTTCCGAATTTTTTCTGCCCGTGGCTCGAGCAGTTGATTTTTGTCAGTGGCGTGATTCAAAAATTGTGAATTTTGACGTTCTCGCCACTTCAAAATGCTTCAATTATTGGAGTGTTTTTTATTACTTTGAATTAGATTGCTCTTTGTTCAGTACAAAAATTATAATTTAGTGCCCATAAATTGAATTTAACAACCGGTTTGAATATTATTTAAGAAGCCTATTTCACCATTAACGCCAAGGAGCCCAAAATGCATATTTTCAATTCGTCATTGTGCAAAAGTCCAACTTCTTCCACACAATATCTATACTCAGACAAACTAACATTAAGTCAAAGAACATGCAAATATAAAAACATATTGTGGTTTAAGCGAGATTCAAGCACGGCCGGTCAACAATTTTAGTACTTTTTTAACATGGCGGCCAAAATTCGCTTGAAAATTACAAGATGAGACTGAGACTTACGCTCGAGTACAACAACCAGATATTGTTGGTCTAGCTGCTTGGTTTCGATAAAAAATACCAATAAAGCACCGTGTATAAAGGAAGCGTTTGACCCTCACACACCTGATGACACGCAGAACACATAGACGAATATTAAACTTATACTGCGAACAACTGAGAAGGACCAGTGAAGTAGACAGTAATAAGGCCCGGTTCAAACGTCGAACTTCACATGTGCCGAATCAAATGCAAATGAGTAAAATCTATTGTTCTTGCTCGTTTGCATTAAATTCGGCACATGTAAAGTTCGACGTTTGAACCGGGCCCAACACAACACAAGCGGTTATATATTATGTCACATAAAACTGAGCTGAGTTGAATAAATCATCTTGTCTTGTCACATTGCTGTCGTAGTTTTAAAATCACTTAACGGTCTACAATCACAATACGTAGCTCAAATATTTTCCTATTGTTTGAGAAATGGAATAGCGAACAATGAACGACAGAAACGGGAAAAGTGGTATAAACGGACTGATTTTATTTGTACTTGTATAAACGTCATAAACTTATAGAATTTCGACCCAATATCATTCATTCGTTCAAAAACATTCGTTCTGTAGAAAACTCGAAAAATAACTTGACATCGGCCCATTCCCAGGTAAATAAGCTCAACAACACCTTGTTGAGCAATGGGAATATAACCGTAAAAACAGCTTTAAGTTTGTTGATATTCATAGCGGAGCACTCGCCAGGCCGAAGGCCTGGCTGCGCAGCCCCATACTCATAGAACCTGTGCCGTCATTTTTCATGGTCATGGATAGCGGAATGTTTCGCGGGCGCGTGTGTGTGTGTGTGTCACACAGGACCGCGCGTCACATCGTGGTGTGTCACACAGGACCGCGCTCCGTCGCGCAGGACTAGCTCGCGGGCGCGTATGACGTTGCAAAACATGCGCATACGACGTCATGTAGAAACCAAAGCGAGGCTTTGTTTTTTGCGCGGTTACACGGCCGAATGTCACGTCAGCTAGAAAAACACTTTGATTGTCTGCTGTGTTTACTGAGCGGAGAAAACGGTTGAGATTATAAGTCGTTATTTTCCTGCATTTTTTCGCGGTTTGCTACTCAAGACAGTGATACTCAGAAGCCGCTTTAGTGGAAAAAGAAGAGCTTCCTGGGATAAAATCTTGCTTCGGGGAACGTCATACATTTTTCAAAGCGGGGAGATGTTTGATTTTATTCGGAATCCAGTACCACAGGAGCGGAGAAAACGGACACTAAAACTCTCGAACGTTATGAATATGACGGCAAACAACCTTTGCCGAAGAGGAGAAACACTGGACATCGGACAAACAAACATAAGCAGAAAAGCAAGTAACGTCTAAATGTGATTTGCAAAAATTGTTTAGTTTAATAATAAGACTTAAGCTTAAGCTTCAGTTAAATATGTTAATTTTACCCGAAGAATTTTCTCCAAGTTTTTGCATTCAGAGCTAAATTTACAACTTTGAATATCCGTGGTTTTGGCAATGAAGCGAAACAACGCTCTGTTTTTGATTTTGCGAAAAATTCCCGTTCTGATTTTATTTGTTTACAAGAACCTTTAGCGACAAGACAAAATGCGATAATTCTCTGACAGCTACATGAAATGGCGCGGTAAAAGGTTCTGGTCGCCCGCTCTTGGTAAACAAGGCGGCGTTGCCATTCTTGTCGCTGAAAATACTGATTTCAAATGTTTACAATGGAAAAAAAGATTCTTCTGGTAGAATTGTTAGTGTTTTAACTGATTTCGACGACACGAAAATTAATTTGGTTTTATACTTATGCACCCACGAATCCAAGTGAACGTACTTTTATGACACAATTCATGAATATTTTTTCCGAACTCTTTTAAAATTATTGCTGGCGATTTTAACTGCATTGAAAACGTTTCTG
Source organism: Cladopsammia gracilis (assembly GCA_022457155.1). Classification (NCBI taxonomy): domain Eukaryota; kingdom Metazoa; phylum Cnidaria; class Anthozoa; order Scleractinia; family Dendrophylliidae; genus Cladopsammia; species Cladopsammia gracilis. The sequence continues at coordinate 705,728 of JAJGOT010000360.1, forward strand.
ATAAGTTTGGAGGAAATCCTACAATTTCCATGGATTTGAAAGATCTGCACAGTGTTCTCTGGCGCAAAAAAAACACGACCGACTGAAAAATACAATGCACATGGTAATAATGCGGATAAAACTATCGGTACACGTTTGGATAATTTTTTTATTGCTCAGGACTTGTATGATTCCTTTTTAAAATTTGAAATTTTGCCTTGTGTTTTTTCCGATCATGATTCTGTTGATTTAAGCCGCAATTTGCATAATTCATTTTCCCGTGGACCAGGACTTTGGAGGCTAAATTTAGAATTTGATGTTTGCGATATGATCTCAGAAATTATTAAGAAACATGCATTGTACTGGAAAGCATTTACTTTCATTCAAGCTTTGTGGGATTTTCTTAAAGAATCTATAAAATTAGTTGCTATAGATTTTGGTCGAAGTAAACAACGCGCAACTATAAATTCTTTGATCGAAGCTAAACGGGCTCTTATTGAAGGAGATAGCTCAGCGAAAACCACCATAGAAACGCTTGAAAGAGAAATTCGGGCCATTAATTTATCCCAAATGAGAGGAAGCCAAATTCGTAGCAGAGTCAAATGGCTTGAAGAAGGTGAAAAACCTACCAAATTCACGTGCTCAGAAAAATACTGTTCAATCTATTTATAACTCCGCCGGTGTTGAGGTCTTTTCACAAGATTCCGGCCCATTTCGATTTTTACCGTAATTTGTACTTGCAAGAACCTGTTAATTTAACAGTCCAAACCGAATTTTTTAACAATCTTGTAAACAGATTAAGTGAGAGCGAAATTTTATCCTGCGAAGGATTTTTATCTTTGGCTGAAATTACCCACGCAATGCGTGGACTTTCTTCAGGGAAAACCCCCGGTTCAGACGGATTACCTCAACAATTTTTCGCTAAATTCTGGGATCTTTTAGGCCCTATTCTGTTCGAAATTATAAATTTAGTTCCGTCCAATTGGAAAATAATTCTCTCAGTGATTCAATGCAAGGAAGCGTGACTACATTACTTTACAAGAAAGATGATAAGAAAAACCTCAAAAATTGGTGGCCCGGCCATTTCGCTACTCAATGTTGATAACAAAATTTGTTCAAAAGCTCTTACAAACAGACTTTCAAAATTGTTACCCTCGATTATTTTCACAATGGCACCGAGAACTCTCGGGACACTGTAAGGGACATAAGGAATGACATCACAACACAGTTGCAAATTGCCCCCCCGGGGGGGGGGGGGGGGGGCTGGGACTCTGAGACCCTTAACCTATACTAGACCATTTTAGCTGCATTTTGCAACCCTATTCTAGAATATACACCGAAAAATCCTACCCTATCCTAGACCTTTTCTAGACTCACTATTTTGCAGAAACTTGTTCACTATCACAGTCTAAGATACCAGGGGTCAGTAAAAATGTCGTACAGCACACCTTACCGATTTTTCCATTTGCCAGTAAACCTCGTCTAGACTAAATTCTTCATGCAACTGATCAGTTTTGTGGAAAATGATACCCTATTCTAGACCAAACATTTCTGATTACTATACCCTATCCCAGACTAAACTGCTTGAAAACCATACCCTTGACAGCGGCACATACCTATATAGCTCATATATGGGAGTACCCCCTCCCCCCGGGCAAATTGATTTCTCCCGAATGACCAAATAGAAATTTTCTGCTTTGTGGTGTCATCCGAATATTTGTGAAATACAACAGTCAAAGCTTGTGACTCTATAAATAATTTAGCTACTGGCAACTCATCATTCAATACCAGAAATGACTAAAGTAATCATGTGCAAACCAGAAAGGACTTTCAAGTGGACCAAACGACCGGAAATGAACTTTATAAATAATCCCTTATGGACTAGACTTTCAAGTGACTCATGTAAACCGGAACTGACCTTGTATTATTGTAACCGGAAATGACTAGCTTTATAATGCAGGATGCCTTGTAACCGGAAATGACTAGCCTCTCAGGATAATATTGTAAACTTTAGGGATTTGTTATTGATGAATAAAACATTTTAAAACGAAAAAAAAAAACACTTTTGTTTTGTTTAGCAGAGAAAACGGTTTGCAAAATCGTTTTTCCCTGCTTTTTTTCGTGGTTTGCTACTCAAGAGAGGTTTCACATTTCAGAAACAGTGAGCTTTTGTGGAATTTGTGCAGTCTAAATGCACTGTGCAGACGGTCGCGTAATAAGCTTACTGTTTTTGAGAATTGCTAAAATTGAAAAATAGCCTGGTCGTCAATCTTAATTCTAATTATTCTTGTGCTTCCGACCTTTCACCTAGTTAAGCTTATCATCATCGTTTTTGTTCAGAGAGCTCCGCTGTTAGGCTAAGCCTATCTATATATATTATAAATGACAAGACTAGTGCATGGCGAGTCCCGAGTGATATGTGACAACAGTTTTGTAAAATGTGTCACACAGAATCTCAATCCCGATTTCAATGCACCTTTGAAATCAGTTTCAATGCAATGCATCCACCAAAAAATGAGGTGGATGCATTGCGAAGCGCAAATTAATGACATTTTACCTTCAAATGAAGGCACAAATGAAGGCACATTTTACCGACAGCCATGAGCTCACAATGTTACAATACCTTTTCATGAGTTACTCGGAAATATCAGTAACTTGGCATTTTGTCAATAAGCTAGTAGCTGTGTCTGATTTTCGGCGTGCAAGGAACCGACGCTTCCGGGTTAAGTTTATGTAGCTAGACTAAACAATCTATCTAAACTATTATTAGAAAAAGAATCCTCGTATGGCTCTCATTATTCAATAGAAACTCCACTCCCCTCCCGTTTTGGAAACCCGCGCCAAAGTTGGATGTTTTCCTAAATCGACTTCAAAGTATTTACAAATTTTCCTGAGTATTTTAACTATGAAACAGGACAAGATTCTTTACTTTGGCCATCTCACAAAGGTTATACACATTGTATATGACTGGATGGATAACACCAATTTCAGACATGAAAGCATCGTTGATTTCGTGGAGCAATTGTTCATCTTCCCTGCATGCAAACTCCTCTGCAGATTCATCATCAAGTTCATCACTGTCGTCACTCCCGATGCATTCTTTACTACCTGTCTGCTTTCGTCTGGCAGAAAGTCTTGAAAAGAAAAAACCCTGAATTTGTTGCTTGAAGAGGTACTCGGTTCTGCTGAACATTCTCTCTCCGCATACCAAAAAATTGCCCCCTGAAAGGAGATATTTGTTCCGGGCGTGCGCGTTACTAAAATGAACTATTGCCCATACGCAGGTGAGCTCGAACGGCCTGGGCGGTAGTCCGCGCAAGTCACCAATAGAAGCCAAAATGGGCTCAGTCGAAGCATATTGCACTAAAAAAATGCGCTCCAACAAAATCATGTTTCCCACCAAAATATTCACTAGACCCCAATCTCTTCAAAACCGAGTGTGGATGTCGACACTACGCCTATTAAAATGAGTTATACCGCTAAAAGCGATGACCGGGCGGTTGAACTCCATACAAGCCTTTTTTACGTGACATTGGTCACTTCAGGGTCAAAATGACGGGACTTTTTTTAAGTTATTAAAATATTTTAACGTTTCCAGATAGAATGATAACCAAATTATTGTTATCCGATTGTGGATTTCCGAAAGTAATTCATAAATGGGCGAAATTTTCATTTTCCCTTTAAAAAATGGCGGTTTCGCTGTGATTTTAAGGGTCAAATTGGGGGTCTGGTGACGAGTTAAAAAATTAGAGGCAAATTGCCATGTGCTTTTCGAGCTTTCCGCATGTCATCTGCTAACTGTTTCGAGTATTCTTTTATTCCAGTTTCTTGTCCGATTTTAATTATCTTCTGCAGATAGTCGCGGACATTTTCAGGGAAGCGCGTTTGAGCGGATCGGGATTTATGAAGTGCCCATCTCATTTCATACGAGTCGGTCTCAGCTGATGCCAATTATCCTTCGGCGGCAGTATGAGAGGTTTTAGTGTCACTGCATGTAATTCTTTGTAAACTTTGAATCTAGTCTAACTGCAACTGGTCATAAAGGCCAACGTAACCATGGTGATTCCACAGGGTGGTGATGCCCAATGACATCCAGGTGAATGTCCAGTTCGGCACGACTGTTGAATTGCTCTTTCGCTCCAAGGATAAAGCACGTTACAGACGAGCAAGTTTTCTATGACAAGTGTAAGTGACAAGTTTTACGTACAAATTTTACTTGCTCGTGTGTATGAGTAACAAGTGACAAGTTTTGCCTTGACAAGTTTTATTTGCCCGTGTGAACGAATAAACAAGTTATCTTTGACAAGTTTTCATTGTAGCCAGCAATACAATGATACAGCTGACGAAGACAACACAACACCATTTTATTCGTTGATCATAGCTTGCTCAGTTGCTTATGGTCTTGGTTTTGCTTTGCTTATGCAATATGAGTACTCGAAGAGACACATGGATTGCAGGTGGTGGGTTCGCCCCGAGATGAAATAAAGTTATCTATCTATCTACCTGAATCGACTGGCTCAATTACTCCGCGGTGATTATTTATTTCCTATCCTACGTTAACGTCCACGACGTACCGGTTCTTAATTGCTTTTTTGCACCACTGATGTGAAGGATATTGGCATGGTCGGCGCTGCTTCTAATGATTTTAATGATAAAATCATCATTTCGTCGACTTTTAATAGCAGTGATTGAAAAGAAAAACCTGCTCGTATTAGAATTAGTTCATACTCAGTCATACTTTCTTCAGACAAATGGCAGGTGTTCAAGAGAGAATTAATCGAGTCATTACAATCTCCAAGACGGAAGAGGTAGGACACTCTTTTCAATTTCTACAGCTTCCCCTATACTTGGACGAGTGCGACAAAAAGCACGACATCGCCATGTTTACTGACCAACTGATGACTGCCTAGGCTCGACTACCCGCTGTTCGGGAAACGAGCCCGCGCTCCTCCCCCGAAAAGACGGCTGGACGCGTGAACTTGTTATTGTTAATTTCCTCCAATCAGAAGCTTGCCTGCTTAAATCGAGCAGGCGAATAAATGTTTTTTCTAGAGCATAATTTCAAAATGACGGATGTGAAGGAGTTGTTTGATTTGACGTGTGATCTTGCTGTAGAGAGATTTTAAACCTGAAAATCTCAACGTTTTACAACGGAGAGCGCTGGAAAGCTGGTTGACCTTGAAGATTTGTTCGTTATTCAACCAAAGGGATCAGGAAAGTTCCTTATTTTCCAATCCGCACCAATGATTTTCTATATTGTGCAAGAGACGAGTTTTAAGTCCATTGCTTGACTTCGCTAATGGAAGATCAATTAAAATTCCTAAAATCAATAGGCATTGTTGCCGAGTTTATTGGCGAAGATCAAAAGGACGAGGAGGCGAAAAAATCCGTTGAAAGGGAAGACTGCGACATCGTCTTTAGATCAAAGGAGTCATTTTTGTGTTGTGATAGATGGAGGAAGATGTTCAGTGTCGAGTGAAGTCTATGAAGAGAGATTGTGCCTTATTAATAGGCCTTATCACGGTTTTTTCAAAATTTTATATGGGCCTGATAGCAAAAATCCATCGACACTGCTGGGAAAAGCATCTCAAAATTAGTAAAATGGCCGAGTTTAAAAGCGATATCTTTTAATATAGAATAGTGGAGATATAGCTCCGCAAAGTCGGCAAATTTCACAGACGTTTGTATCGGCCGCTTGATACAAACGTCTGTGAAATTTGCCGACTTTGCGGAGCTATATATCCACTATTTTAAAAGATATCGCTTTTAAACTCGGCCATTTTACTAATTTTGAGATGCTTTTCCCAGCAGTGTCGATGGATTTTTGCTATCAGGCCCATAAAAAATTTTGGAAAAACCGTGATAAGGCCTATTGCTGTGGATGAAGCTCACTGTATTTCAAACTCATTACATATAGAGTGACATATTGACAAGATCTGGCGCTACATCACTTGTGTTTGACATATCCGGTGATCAGTAGCGATGTATAAATTAAATTTTGAATTTACGTCACAGACACAATCGGTGGCCCACGCGTCCAGCCGTTCTTCTCGTGGAGGCTCAGAGACCGGACGCGAGAAAGCGGCGGAAATCGAGCCTAATGACTGCCTGGTATCTACAAAGTTTAATTGACAATATAATTAATAAGTTTAACGCTCTTTTTATTGCAGTTTTCTTTTATGGATTTTCTTTTTTTCCTAAAGAAACCCTGATTTTTATTACTTTTTCATGGATAATGCAAGTTTAGTGTGATTTTTTTTATTCGATTGCGTGACATTTTAAAAAAATTAACTAATGAATTTGCGGGTTGTTTTCTTTTAAATATGCCTTTCAACTCTGATTTTATTTATCAAAATGAATAACCTTCCATTCAATCATATCACAGTTTCTCTGTTGAGCTATAGTTGCCTAGATATGGCCGTGAAGAAGACAAGAATAGCGAAACCGACCGGCCGTGTCGTCTGAATCGTCTGAATGAATAAAAGCAAAAACTGTACATTGTCGCTTATAAAAAATCATGGAACCGTGATCATGCTACTGGACTTTCAGCTGCGCTATCATATTTTTTGTCTCCTTTAAGTTTTATGCAAACAAACTAAAACCGCATTGAAGTTTATATAAAATTATTTACGCGCGAGGGCTTCTTTTCCGGCAAAATGGGCTGCCATGTTTATAAAAGTACTGAAATTGTTGACCGGTAGTGCTAAAATCTCGCTTAAACCACATCATGTTTTTTATATTAACAAGCTCCTTAACTAAATGTTAGTTTGTCTGAGTATAAATATTGTGTGGAAGAAGTTGGACTTTTGCACAATGACGAATTGAAAATGTGCATTTTGGACTGCTTGGCGTTAATGGTGAAATAGGCTTCCAAAATAATATTTAAACATGTTGTTAAATTCAATTCATAGGCCCTAAATTATAATTTTTGTACTGCCCAAAGAACAATCTAATTCAAAGTAATAAAAAAGACTCCAATAATTGAAGCATTTTGAAGTGGCGAGAACATCAAAATTCACAATTTTTGATTCACGCCACTGATAAAAATCAGCTGCTCGAGCCACGGGCAGAAAAAATTTGGAAAAAATTCACTTTGCAATATTTTTCAAAACTCAAGTGCTTTTATTTACCTTTGGACTAAGATAGTTTTGTGGGCAAAGTTTGAAGGAAATTGATTTTCCGACCCGGAATGCAGTGGACCGCTTTTACATAGATTATCACTTTTTAATCGCAAATAACAGAAAAACGGTAAGAGGTACGATTGGGTACGGCTAAAACCGACAGGATATCGGGTCATGAAGCGAACGCGTTGGTTGACTACATAACAAGGACAAAAGCCGCCAATGACAAAATCAGTGAAGACAGGTACAATAAAATGTAATAAACAGTAACTTTAACAGTAGATAGGAAAGAAGGGTTCTGGCACACTCCTCGGCCGCTACTTTTTAGCTTAATTAATAATTTATTTCAACGTTCAGTCACTTTCAGCATAAACTTTCAAATTGCACGCGCGCGCCAAAAATTGTTCCAAATCCACGGGTCCCAACCCTCCAGAATCGCAAAAAAAAACAACAAAAAAGTCTGCTCAGTTCCCAGCACAACCCACTCATCTCTGCAAAAAACAACACAAATTTACAACGTTTCACTTCCAAATTTCAAATGTTGTTCAAGCAAAAATTCAATCAAATTCCATGATATCCGAAAACGTTTGACAAAATTCAATTAAATTCCATGTTGTTTGACAAAGAGGCGGCCTCGTCCTGGGCCCAGAACCCTTCTTTCCTATCTACTTGTCTTCTTCCGGAGAGGGATTGGAGGAGGGGAAAAATTCTCTCCCAAAATTCTGTCGCCGGGAAAATCTGGTGGTGGAAAAAATCTCTCCCGGGAAAATCTGGTGGTGGAAAAATTCATTTCCCCCAGAAAATCAACCCACATGAAAACTGAATTTATTTCCGCAGGTTCGAAAACGAAATAGTGAAATGAAAAAGAATTTGAATTTCAAATTTCTTTCTCAGGGGAGAAATTTGAATTTGAAATTCTTTTTCCTCCAGCTTTTTTAGGGAGAGGAAAATTCCACCCCAATCTTCTCACAGATTTCCTCATGCTGAGTTTTTCTCGAAGCGAAGCGAAGCGGTGTTTTGAAAATAACTTGGATTATGAATATGAATATAAAACATCTATATTCTGACGCGCCCACGCAATAAATCGCCAGATGGTATTGCATCATATGCCACATGTCTACAACGTGATAGAAGGTGATGCAATTCTCAGGTGATAAAGGAAATTTCGACACTTATTGTTCATTCCACACCATGCTTCAAGAAGTACGACAAACGTTAGGCATCCTTGGTGAAAAATACCCAGAGATTAAACGAAATCTCGACAAATGTTTCAAAGATATTCAGACAAAATGTGCGGGTGAGCAGGCAACAACCTCAAAACAAGAAAGAAAGCAAAAGATGGCAGATCTTTTGAGGAAGTCTCTGAACATGATGCGGTTGCAGATTACCTATGAAGGTTTGGAGGATGAAATCGCACACAACGAAGACGCACTCATTCAGCTTGTGAAACAACTCTCTGAAGCGATTTCTTCCGCCAAGAAGAAGGCATTAATGTTTGCTGCAAGACAAGGAAAGTTACTGGGTGATGGGAAAAGATATTTGTTACAGGAGAAATTTAAACACGTTCGAGAGTCATGTGGCTTTACCCGTCGTTACGCCGATTTTTTAATAGCATTACACAAACTGATGGAAGAATATCCAAGACTTTGTTATTGCGCTGTAGCAATTCGAACATTCAAGGCGAACATGAAAGTCATTCGTGGAATCTGCGAAGATGAATCAATTTTCTGGAAGACTGTCTCATGATACTGAAACAGGAAGACTTTTTGGGCCACGCCGTGGCCGCATATCATTAACTTTTTGGGCCACGGCGTAGCCGCATATCATTAACGTTTGGGCCACGCCGTGGCCGCATATCATTAAAACTTTTCAATAAATGAAAATATGCCTCACATTATCAATACTTGCAGATATCTGGAAGAATCCTGATGATTGTGCAGGAGCTGATTGTTGATACATTTCCCTCAGATATTTCCACTGCGTTTCTTTCAGGAATGAGCTGACAAATTTGTCATACAGAGAATCTTTGGGAGTCAATCTTGGCACCCAAAGCAAAAACCGGTTCACAACAACTCTTCCAGCATCAACGCCGTTTGCCATATGAATGAGTTCCCCATCAGCATTGAGGGCTATCTCAAATTGCAGCTGCATAGGCACAAGCATCTTATCTTCCAACTCTTCGAAAAAGGAAAAACGATTCAGGGGAATGATCGTGTTAATGTTCTTTGCACCGCCGTTTCCATTGTTTTGCACTGCTTGAGATTGTATCCTGCGAGCTTCAAATCCTGTATTTCCAACAGCGGTTGTTGTAGTCGTATCCAAATACCAGAAACTGTTCTTGGCTACTGATCTGCTGAAGTCGTCGGAATATTCCAGCAAATTCTTTGCGAAACAGACTTTATGCAGATTATCAGTATCATAAACAATATTTCCTGCAGATTTAATCGTCAGGTGTTGAATCAGGGAATGAGCACCGTTTATAACGGTTATTCTATCGGCTGCTGCATACCCAGCACCATCTGCTAATTTCTGGAGTTGAAACTGCACCTCGAAATAAGCATTATACCAATCATAGGATGCCGATCTGTCATTTATTGTGAATTTATAACCATTTTTCTTTTGATGTTCATTATTAGCTGGAGCTCTGATTACATCATCCAGCTGGAAGCGTACTTATTCATTTCTCTGAAGATATTCATTCGATCTAAAAGCCATTTTATATTGTTTTATTTTCTTTTTCGAATTCCTTGCCCAGAGATCAACCTGTTCAATATAGCATCAGAACTTTCAAGGGCTGATTGTGGTCGAGCTCGCTTCGCTCGGCTCGCTTCGCTCGCTGGTTGTTTTTTGCTAGGTGGCTTCCCCTTTCTCATATTTCCCAGTTATTTCATGATCAAATCACTAGATTTTTCTACCATTTTTTGACTATTTTATCTCCAGCGTGAGAAATCCCTGATTCCAATGCTTTTTTCGCAATGGGTTTTGCGAATTTCTTGAAAACGGCTGATGCGACAGCCTGCATTGGTTTAAAAATATTATCCACAATAACACCAGATCCTTTGTGCTGATAAACAAACCGCCCCAATTTGGGGTTATAATAACGAGCAAATTCATAAGGTTTAATTTTATTACCTTTTTCAAGATAAGCGAGAATGCTGTATCAGCCCCATTCAGGTTGATAATCCTTCTTTTGCCATCGGTGATATAGATGCGAATGGAGCTTATTGTGTTTTTATTCACAGGGTTGAATGTTACTCTCATGGGTTCAAGGGTGAAACTATATGATGGCCTCAGAACAGATGTTGAAAAGGAATAAATGATATCACTCTCTTCTCCATCAACAAGCGAATCACTTGTGAGATCACAATGAACGTTCAACATATCAGTATCTTGACTGAGGTTTGGAACTCTGGGGCCAACATTAACTTTGTCTTTCAGAATCATTTTCTCAAAACCAACGAGATCACCGAAGTTGGATTGGGTGAAATCCAGTTAATAATTTTCTGCCAGTGTGATTGTTTCTCTGAAGGTTGTTGCGTTAAAAGCAAGATTGATTGGGAACATTCCAGATTCTTTCACCACTGTTGCTTCTTCAATAAAGTTATTCATCCCCTCATATTCCCAAACTCCAGCTGGGAAGGCGATATCGGAAAATGTTTTCCCACCGTCAGAGCTGAACCTGATCAGTTGATTCTTACGGCTAGCATTGATGTTATACCACGTAAAACTCATATTGATAACTCGATTCAACCCAACAACATATTGGAAATTTGGATCCAAAACAATGGGCCGATTGAATTTTGTTGTGAAATTTTCTGGTTTGTTTCCGCCTGTCTTGACGGAAAAGGAGGATAAAACGATTTCTCTTTCCATTTTATGGTTTGAAATAGTTTTTGTAGATCTTCTCATGCTGGGATCTATTGATCACTGCTTCTTTCAGGAGAAGATCGAGAATTGCAACTCCAATATTTCTCAAGTCAACGTTTGTATTCCCAGCAAGGATGGAGCCAACGATGACCTCAAGTTTCTGGAGCAGCTCTTTGGGATCGGAGAAAAATTAATACCACGCCCGTATCTTTTTCGGACGCCAGAGCCTTTAAATGACTTGAGTTTGTTTCTATAATATTTCATGTATTCATTCAATACGTTTCTGTTATCCGCGATTGTCTGCATTTCCACATCCATTTCATCACTAGTTATTTCACCTTTATTGATTTTTTTTTTCAGATAGCTGTTGCGGCTATTCAGTTGTTCTCTTTTCTTTAAAGCCGGCTTTATAATGCTGTTTTCAATGAAATTTTTTTCTTTTCTACCGGAATATTTAGTCGAGCTAAGACTTTCCCCGTTGTGTCATAATTTGACAAACCCATGTTATCTAGTGTTTTATTAACTGCGTCTTCTTGAGCGTCTTCCCAGTCTTCCACTTCCGCTTCCCAGTCTTCTTCACCCTCTTCCTCTTCTTCTTCCATAGCATAATCAGGAACGCCCTCTTCATATATAGGTGATTCACCTACTAACTCTTCCAGTACTTCTTCATATGTTGGAGGCCTTTCTGGAAGTTGCTTAGCTGCTTGCGGTGCAACAGCTACCTCATCAGCATCAAATAAACCTTCAACATCCATTTCTTCAAATGGATCTATGTCTGGATAATAATCAATCCTTTGTTTTTCTCCCATGACTTTCTTTTTCCTAAGTCTTGGAGGGGGTTTCAAATTCGATGCAATAATATCATGTAATTTTGATGTTATGGGTTTGAATACTTTTTCATATTCTGTTTGACTTGTTTGTTCACCTAACTTTTTCTTGATGATGTGATCATGAACGTAATTAATTTTATTTTCCAAAGCAGCTTTGCTTTGTGCAAGTTCTTTCCACTTTAGTAAACTCATTTTATTACCACTAGATATAAAATTAATGTGGAATAAATGTGGAATAAATGTGGAATAAATGTGGAATAAATGTGGAACATGATGTTCAACATAATAAAATGAAGATTCCAAATTATGATTTCAATGATCCAATCACCAAATACAAGCAGCTGCATCCTTTCATGCCCAATCAAAATTTCAGAATGTTGATCTGTGGCCCTTCAGGATCGGGGAAAACAAATGTTCTTCTGGATATGATTTTCCGCTTGCTCTTCTACGATAAAATTTATCTCTATGCGAAAAATCTTGAACAATCAAAATATCAGTATCTGCTGAAAACATTCCGTCCAATCAGCAAAGAAGCTGGGTATGACATCGTGGAAGCGAGTCCCGGTGAAATCATCCCAGTTTCTGAATTGTCAGATGATAATCAAAAACTGGTTGTCTTTGATGATTTTGTTTGTGAGAAGAATCAAAAGCCCTTGATTGATTATTTTATCCGGGGCAGACATAAGAATTGCTCTGTCGTGTATCTTTCGCAAAGTTATTATAAAACACCAAAAGATATTCGTTTAAATTTCTCGCATTTTTGCATCTTTGAATTCCCCAGCAACAATGAAATTTCTATGCTTTGCAGAGAGAATAACATCACCAAAGAAGATTATGTGAAGGCAACGCATGACCCTTATTCTTTCCTGTATATTGATAAGCCGAGGAAATTCATTTTCCGAAATTTTGATGAGGTCATTTAAAATGATGAGTTATTCTAATGGAATGTTACGGGATCAAACAAGTCAATCACAAAGACAGACGGGAAAAGATGGAAAAGATGGGTTGCCAGGCGTTGGTTTCAAGCTGACACCTGCAGGGGATTATGATATCCAAAGGAAAAAATTGACCAATATCGCTGAAGGAACAGCGAGGGGTGATGCAATCACAAAGCATCAAGTTGATGTTCTTGAAACAAGCCTCGAAAACAAATTAACGCAGTTGAGGGCAGATTCACTTCAGGTTGATGGTTCCTCGCATATGACTGGGGATCTTGACCTCCGAGGGCAAAACCTCATTAACCCCGGGGAAATAAAAATGAATCGCAAACTGATCACAAATCTGGACACTGATGAAAACAATGATTTGTCAGCGGTGAATATGATCACGTTGAAGAAATTTCACCCCAATGCTCCGGCTCACACTCATGAAGTCACGAAGGATATTGATTTGAAAAAACTTTTCAATGTTGTCCAATCAAAACAGCAAACATGGCATGATTTGGGGGCGCATTATAACAACCTTGTTTCTTATAATGACGTCAAGAATGTCTTTCTCAGCCGCAAAGAGGCGTTTCCAATTGAGACGACTTTGGATATGAACAATCACACCATTTTCAATGTAAAAGACTCAACCGTTGCCGACCAGGGCGCAAACAAAAGAAATGTGGACTACCAATCCGCGAAAAAGCTTTCGTTGGAAGGTGGAACAATGACTGGAATCCTGGATATGAATTCACAACAAATCAATAATATTGCAGCGCCAACTCTGGATCATCAACCCGCGCAAAATCTTATGTGGATCTCAAGATAGGAGATGTGGTAGTCCACACGATAGAATTAGAAGAATCGCATATCACGTCAACCTCGCATCCAAAGGACGCATTCCGCTATCTGATGGAAGATGTGGATGAATCCAGCTCTGAACATAATATGACAGTGACTGGGATAAGTGATTTTCCAGATTCGCCGCGTCTTTTCAACAAGAAGGCTTATGACTTACAAATCACAAAAGATCTTTTAAATGAATACTCTGGGAGACTTGGATTCAATATGTTCAAACTCCCAGAGGGAGAATACACGATTTGCATTGAATTCTTCCCCGCGTCAATGGATGGTGTGAGTGTCGACGTTGTGAGCACAAGTCTGAATATCAATCAACAATCAACTAAGAAGTTTTCGGGGTATTCCAGATCCATCATCCACATGCATAAATGGAGGATTTCTAATTTCTAATTTCTAATTCACCGCATCTTTTCAATAAGAAGGCTTATGATTTGAAATAACCAAAGATCATTTTAATGAATACTCTGGGAGACTTGGATTCAATATGTTCAAACTCCCAGAGGGAGAATACACTATTTGCATTGAATTCTTCTCCGCGTCAATGGATGGTGTTAGTGTTAATGTCGTGAGCACAAGTCTGAATATCAATCAACAATCAACAAAGAAGTTTTCGGGTTACAGCAGATCCATCATCCACATGCATAAATGGCAGATCTCCCCACCTGAATATATATTTCTGGATCTGAAATGGCGGGGAACTGCCGAATCGACTCCAGAAGGAAATACAAATCTGATCGTGTATGGCATTGCTGGATTTCAAGCGGATGTTTCGAGCTCTGTAATTGATGCGCCTTTTGTTTTCGAAGCAGGGAGCGGGAAGATGATTATGGAGACTGCACTTGATTTGAATGGACATACGTTATTTGGGAGTAGGATTGTGGAAACCGGTGTCTTTCGAAAAAATGATGATGGTGATAAATTTTTGTTTATTGGCAGCACCTCGAGGTTTCTTTTCTTCCCAATTAAAACAAAACTGGTGGAAGTGGGGTTATTTCATGCCCCAATAAAGAATATCCCAAAGATTGATCTGACTTTCTCCATGTCCTGTTTCTGTTTATTTGTCAACAGATGTTTATTGTCAATCAGTTTCTGAATTTTATCTTGGGGAATGAGAAATCCACCCGTTTGTCCTTTCCCGCTTATTATTTTTTTCACGATTGACTCGAACCTTCACTCGCCAAACCAGCCAATGCTGACAGCCCAAGTGTTTTAGCCATGGTGGGTGCTAATGAACGAGCCAGGGGAACAATAGCAGAAAATAAACTTCCACCTTGCTTCATCACCTTTCTAACCTGCGTTTTCGATATTTTGATCTCAACTCCGTTTCCCAAAGCCGCATCTTTGCCGATTCTTTTAATTTGATTGGCTGTTAGCATCAGCTCATCACTTCCGCTTGTTTGATTGCCACCCAATCTCAGGATGATAGGACTGTTTGTTCTGAATGCTCTTCCAAGCTTGTTTTTTTGCCCTTCAGATAAGTTTACTTTATATGGGTGATATGTTGTCATTTTAAATGATAACATATGTTTTTCGCTTCGCTCGCTTCACACAATGACTAATTCATTTCCAATTTTATCAATTTTCACCATTTCTTCATAGAGAATTATCGCATGTACATTGAAGTTTGCAGCTGCATCTGCGTTCAATCGATATCTGAATATCAACTGCTTGGGATCTCTTGTTGGTTTTTCAGTTTGATAAGTCAGATCGAAATAAATCAATCCATAAAGAGAATTGAAATTGGCTAGATTCAGCTGTGTTCCAGTGTTGAAATCATTTTTCCTCATTGCATAAGCCATGACATCCTGGAATATTCTTACTTTGCTTTCACTGTCATACTCTGTTTCCGGGTAGAAAACCCCATTGCCATACTCTAGCCTGCAGGTCGACAAGGATGAGTTTGCATCTGCCAAATTCAGCTTGAAAGTATCCATAAGATATGGGTTATCTTCTGCAGGGTCATCATTGGGCGGGGCTGTTCTTTTCAAATAAATGAAAATATGCCTCACATTATCAATACTTGCAGATATCTGGAAGAATCCTGATGATTGTGCAGGAGCTGATTGTTGATACATTTCCCTCAGATATTTCCACTGCGTTTCCTTCAGGAATGAGCTGACAAATTTGTCATACAGAGAATCTTTGGGAGTCAATCTTGGCACCCAAAGCAAAAACCGGTTCACAACAACTCTTCCAGCATCAACGCCGTTTGCCATATGAATGAGTTCCCCATCAGCATTGAGGGCTATCTCAAATTGCAGCTGCATAGGCACAAGCATCTTATCTTCCAACTCTTCGAAAAAGGAAAAACGATTCAGGGGAATGATCGTGTTAATGTTCTTTGCACCGCCGTTTCCATTGTTTTGCACTGCTTGAGATTGTATCCTGCGAGCTTCAAATCCTGTATTTCCAACAGCGGTTGTTGTAGTCGTATCCAAATACCAGAAACTGTTCTTGGCTACTGATCTGCTGAAGTCGTCGGAATATTCCAGCAAATTCTTTGCGAAACAGACTTTATGCAGATTATCAGTATCATAAACAATCTTTCCTGCAGATTTAATCGTCAGGTGTTGAATCAGGGAATGAGCACCGTTTACAACGGTTATTCTATCGGCTGCTGCATACCCAGCACCATCTGCTAATTTCTGGAGTTGAAACTGCACCTCGAAATAAGCATTATACCAATCATAGAATGCCGATCTGTCATTTATTGTGAATTTATAACCATTTTTCTTTTGATGTTCATTATTAGCTGGAGCTCTGATTACATCATCCAGCTGGAAGCGTACTTATTCATTTCTCTGAAGATATTCATTCGATCTAAAAGCCATTTTATATTGTTTTATTTTCTTTTTCGAATTCCTTGCCCAGAGATCAACCTGTTCAATATAGCATCAGAACTTTCAAGGGCTGATTGTGGTCGAGCTCGCTTCGCTCGGCTCGCTTCGCTCGGCTCGCTTCGCTCGCTGGTTGTTTTTTGCTAGGTGGCTTTTTTGCTAGGTGGCTTCCCCTTTCTCATATTTCCCAGTTATTTGGGAGTAGAATTGTGGAAACCGGTGTCTTTCGAAAAAATGATGATGGTGATAAATTTTTGTTTATTGGCAGCACCTCGAGGTTTCTTTTCTTCCCAATTAAAACAAAACTGGTGGAAGTGGGGTTATTTCATGCCTCAATAAAGAATGTCCCAAAGATTGATCTGACTTTCTCCATGTCAGTGAATAACCGTAAATTTGAAAGAACCTGGACTGGAAGTAGAAGCAGAACCCTGAAATACAATTCAAAGGGGACAGACCGCAAATAAATGTGGCTACTAAATATATCTGAATTTCGTAACTGTTCATCAGTAGGATGCCCAAAATGCGTGCAATTACTGACAAGACATGAGGCAGTTTATATTTCGCTGGTTTTTGTTGTCATGCCATGAAAAAAGGATTAAATATTAGGACTGCCCAAATCACATTTCTTTTTGGAATTATCTAAGAAATGAGGAGTCGAAAACAAAGCATCTTCAATTTCAATCACATCAACCCATGCATTGGGGAAGAAGAACTGACAGAGATCAAGCAACTCTTCCGATTCTATCACAAAAGATTTTGGTGTTTGAAAAGAGCTCACAAACATTTCAAGAGAATGAATTTGTTTGTGAATTTGACATCTTCCGGTTTGTTGGCGATTGGAACAATTGCTGGAGCAGCAACAATGAATCCCATCATTTTGGGAGTGATTTCAGGTGCAGGATTGGTCTTGAAAACAGGGAATGAAATGAAGAAATATGGAAACAAATCGACATGGCAAAGTTTGCTTTCACGACATATGAAAAAACATTGACTGATTTACGTTTTGCCTTGAGGAGTGGAAAATTTGATCGAAGTGAATTCCTTCCTGCAATGGAGGCAGTTGATGGGATTGTGATTGATTTGGGGCTGGATTTGTAGAAGTTTGAGAAGGAATGGGAAAAGTTGTTTGAGTGATTCAACTCCATTGGAGTGGAATGTGGATTTGGATTTGGAGTTCAGCTCCCAAAATGAATTTGTGTCCAAACCCACCCAATGTCAACTTGAAATGGGTGGTTGTTTGAGTGATTCTTCAGGGGGAATCACACATTCCCAAGCGAACCAAAATCTGGTTCCATAATCAGTTCAACAATTTCTGATGCTGAGAACTCTTCTTCAAAATCATATCCATCAAAATCATAGTCCATAAGCCACCCAAGAAAATCTTCTGGATGATGACCTGATTTTTCGAGTTGAAGCAGAATTGTTATCGCAAAATCCATATCAAAATCGAGATTCATCATTATTACAACATATTTACTCCAATCTTCTTCTTCCATTTTTTTTATTTCTTTTTTCTCCAAATAAAATGGAATTGGGAGAATTGAAGACCGAAGAAATCAAAACCGAAGAACCGAAGTTAAAAAACACAATGCACCCATTTGTTGAAATTCCTCTCCGGATCAATGAGAGGCCAATCACGGTTCAAATCATGAAATGCATTTTCAAAATCTTCAGGAATGAAAACGGATTTTCACTTGCAATCGATCTCGATCAATCTCCTCCTGAACTCAAGGAAAAGTTTCAGGAGATTGAAACTCAAATCAGAAAGTTGGCGATGGAAAACAAAGCAGCAGTTTTGAAACTGAACTCAAAATTTGGGAAATTTCAATCCTCCGATTTCAACTTGATCAAAACAGATCGAAGTGAAATGGAAAAAGTTTGGGGGAAGCTATGGACTGACAGAAAAGGCAACATCTCTGTCCCATTCTCGAAATTTGGAAAAGGGGAAGTTGAACAAAGAAAATCCATTTGCTTCGATCCCCAAGACCACATTGGAGAAAAACTGACAGGACATATCATCCTCCGCATTTCACACATCTTTTGTGGAAATTGCCAATCAATCACATGCTCAATCAATTCTTGTTTTGTGACCGCATTCCATGGAAACGTTTCAGCGTTTGATGGTTTTGAAGATGACTGATTTTTTCATTTCTGGGAAATGAAAAATCACACTGAATAGAGCCAGTTCTCCATAATCATTTTTGATTTTGATGAAATTCGTTGCCATGTCAACCGCTTTTGAAAGTTTCTTTCCATTCCAAGTCTTCATCCGTCACCCCGCATTCTTTGTGAAATTTGGGATGCATGATTTTTCATTTCCTTGAGTGGGATTCCTGTTTCTTCAATGGAAAAGTTTTTGTTTGACGATCATTTTTTTCATGGTAATGGAATGACATTTCCTCTCGATTCAGCGGGTGAATTTCGTTTCTTAACAATTCTTTTCAGTCTTCTCACCATCTGATCTTTTTGTGCTCTTTCAATGAACTTTTCCATCTCGGGGGAAATCCAGTTAATTTGATGAGAAACTTCTTCTGAATCGAGAAAATGTTTTTTCTTCCTGGAGATTTGATTGAGAAATTTGGTGGAAGAGATGTGATATTTTTCTTGGATTTGATGGAAAGATGTGAAATCTTCTCTATCAATTGTGATGAGTTTTTCATCTTTTTCCTCCTGAATGAAGAAAACTTTTTTGTCTGATTTTCTGGTGAACTTTTTGTTTTCATTTTTCCTCTGGAGAACTTTCCAAATGGTGGAGATTGGAATGCCAATTTTTTTCTGATGCTTCTTTGAATGTGAAAAAAATCTGCTTTTCTTTTCCTTCTTCCTGGATTGAAAACTTCATTTTGAATGAAAAAATATTTTTTCTTTTTCATTCAAAATGCCAACTTTGAAATGAGAGATCGTGCACGTTCGGAAGGAATGGTGGGATTCTCGCGGATGAAAAAAGCTGATCTGGAAAAAGAGTTGCAAAATCCACAGAGAAAAATCATCAAGAAAACATCTTTTCCCGCGGTGAAATCAGCTGTTCAAAAAGTTCTTCCAGAAAGAGTATCGACAGTTGTTGAGTCATCCATTGATTCAATGAATTCCTGGTTTGGAAAGATGAGGAAAATAGTTGATTGGAATCTGAAGGAAAGAGCTCGGGAAAAACTGTTGAAGTTGAACGCGAAGATTGGAGAAATGCTGAAGAAACCTGAGTTTGGTATTGAAGAAAAACCGGGGTTGGGTGGATCGACTTTTGTTGTCAAGGGAAAAGAAGGATATTCCGCAGAAGGATTCTTGAAGAATGTGAAAGGAAATGTGGTTGAAATTCTGAAGAAACATTTTGGGTTCAAAGTGAAAATGGTTTTGGTTTGCAGAATGATTTCTCATGATTTGGCACAGGGAACAGCCATTGAAAATGATGCCTTCTTTTCTTCCCTGGTTGAAGAAGTTTTTGAGGGAACTGACAGAAATGAATGAGAGGATGTTGGAAAACATGCGGAATTTCCAAAGGGGAAGAAGCAACTGGAGATTCTTGCGAGTTGAAAGATTGGAAATTCATCTGGATGAAATGACTGTTGGAAAATTCATTCCACTTCCTGATTGGCTTGCTGCAAAAAAAGCAATAACAAACATGAAAAATGAAAATGATGATGAGTGCTTCAAGTGGTGCATTGGAAGATGGAAAAATCCAGTGGAGAAAAATCTACAAAGAATCACTCCTTTATTGAGAAAACAATGCAAGGAATTCAATTGGGAAGGAATTTCATTCCCCATTGCATGGAGAGACATTGACAGATTTGAAAGACAAAATAACATTTCTGTGAATGTCTTGGGGATTGTTGAGGGGAAACAAATCATAACTTTGAGAAAAGCAAGGGAAAAGAAAGAGAATCATGTGATTCTTTTCAAACTGAAAAGCGGAGAAAATGAACATTTCGCTTTGGTGAAGAATTTGAATCGATTGAGATTTTCACTAAGCAGATTTTGAAAGTGGCTTTGTCTCCAGATGATGACAAGAGAGTTGTGATGGATGATGGAGTGAACACTTTAGCTATTAGTCATTGGAGATTGAGATGAAATTCATTTCTTGGGAAATGAATTTTTCGTCGCCAGATTTTGGGAGAAAATTTTTCGCCGCCAGATTTTGTCGCTGCCAGATTTTTTTTTCAGAATTTTTCGTCGCCAGAATTTTCCACCACCAGATTTTTTCCCCAGATTTTGTCGCCGCCAGATTTTTTTTTCCGGAGAAGAATTTTTTTTCCAGAGAAGAATTTTTTTTCCGGAGAAGAATTTTTTTCCGGAGAAGAATTTTTTTAAAGGAGAAGAATTTTTCACCCAGATTTTGTCGTCGCCGTCTCGCTGGAAGACAAGTAGATAGGAAAGAAGGGTTCTGGGCCCAGGACGAGGCCGCCTCTTTGTCAAACAACATGGAATTTAGTTGAATTTTGTCAAACGTTTTCGAATAACATGGAATTTGATTGAATTTTTGCTGGAACAACATTTCAAATTTGGAAGTGAAACGTTGTAAATTTGTGTTATTTTTTGCAGAGATGAGTGGGTTGTGCTGGGAATTGAGCAGACTTTTTTTTTTTTTTTGCGATTCTGGAGGGTTGGGACCCGTGGATTTGAAACAATATTTGGCGCGCGCGTGCAATTTGAGAGTTAATGCTGAAAGTGACTGAAAGTTGAAATAAATTATTAATTGTGCTAAAAAGTAGCGGCCGAGGAGTGTGCCAGAACCCTTCTTTCTTATCTAATTTTAACAACCCAGTTTTTTTTCAACTCTTTCATTTCAATAAAAATGAGTCAGATCTTGAAATATCTGCACGCGTGTTGTGTGTTGCCATTCCTTCCAAAAAGACTCATGAATAAATACGGGGATGAGGTTGGTTGATTACCCCTACCAGAATGTCGTTCGGACCGTGTCCAACCACCACTGATTTTTCATATGTTTTCTATTTTTTTATTTGATTTATAATATCTGTTCTGCAGCAACAGCGAAGTCAGACATGTTTAACAAAGACAATCGAGGAGATGATTAAATATAAACGGCAACTAAAAACTCCTCCAGCAAGTGCAACAAAAACACACACAAAAGAAAAAAAAATTGGAAATTCCCCTTCAGTGATGGAGTATGAAAATTAGGCTAAGCGAACCTCGCCTGGCGAAACTTCACTTCGAGGATAACAAAATCTTGTGATAAACCTGTTTCAGGCGTTTAGAAAGTGGAGAGAGGAGCAAAGAGAAAATTGAGAGCCACTGTTGGAGGTCTGAAGTTGAAGAAATAACTCTTCCATCAAAACGTTTACGGGTGATCCGTCGACCGGCTCTTTCGCGCCATTCCTCACTCCATCACCGCTCACAATATTTTTTCCTCCTACGTCCCTTTTCCTTCGCCCCATACATCCTCAACGCCTGGAGCAGGCGAAATAATCCAATTAAAACATCGTCGCTTTTAAATGATGAATTTCAATATTTTAATGCAATAGAAAAAAGAACGATACCTGCGGTGAAAAGGCGAAAAAAAATACATCTGCCCTAAAACTCAACCCAAAAATGAAAATAAACAACCACACTGTACCGTCTTATTAAATACCTGTGGCTTTTCTTAAATGACTATTGTTAAATTTGCCATGTTCGACTTCCAAAAGACACTTGGGCAGGTGACCATCAAAGAGGACTCATATTAAAAGCAAAGTTCAAGTTTGAATTAAATAAATTTTGAAATAATTTATTGTCATTTCTACGCACAACAAAATTCGACAAATACATAGAAATTACGGTAGTTTCTTGGTGTTGCGGATGGTGTGATCACCAAATGACGTAAGACAAAAGATTCAAAAGACACTGAACAATACCCACACTACAACACAAAAGCTAACCAACAATAGCTTCGCAACACCAAGAAACACCCGAAATTACAAATAAATCTTTCTCAAAATGTTGCTTTAGACAAAACAACAACTAACTAGATGAACACCAAAGTTGTCCGATTGTGTCCTTTACTGCTTACCTTACTTCTTTAATCATCCAACAATAAAGTATTGGGTTTAATGAGAAGTTTAAGTAAACTAAAGTCAGTGCCGATAGCTTAGCAATGAAAAGAGATGAAGACAAGTCTTTTTGAGTTAACAAAGCCTCCACTATACCATCTGGTAAATAGCAAACAACTAATGCCGACTGTATCCACAGTGCACTGGACACTGCCTTCTTGTATCGCGCTATGTTTTGTGGAATTGCTTGGCTCGGTTGTTCTCCATGAATGTTGTCCTGAACTTGAAATTCTGTAGGTGGGGTTCAGAGCCACCTTAAATTTTCGAAAATTTAACGTGGCTCTGAACCCCACCTACAGAATTTTTTTAAACTTTGCCAAAAGTTGCATCTTATCCCACTGATCAAAATTCGACGATAAAAAATGGAGTTCACCGAGTCTTTTTTGAGTTATTAACACTTAAAGCTAAAATTAAGGGTGTTTTCAGCACGTTATACTGTTGCTATAGTAACATATTGTGTCACAAAAATGATAAGAACGTGTTCACCAATCATTGGGTATTCGTTTGATATCATGATTGTAACATCAACTGATAAAGAGTGGTTATGATGACCCATCAAATTGTAAGTCTCGAAAAGTGCTGGAAACTGTTGGGAGCCATCTTAAGTTAAACGATAGTTAGTAAAACTAAGTGAGTGTATCTAAAACGACTAACGCTATGCGACAGAGCACTGCAATGCGGAAATAAATACTAATTTAAACCAATTTTTTTTCCAATGATTTTGCCAGAAATGAAAGACATCTTCTTTTGATATTCTTTCCACTTTGCTCTACGGAAGCTGTAACCGATAATATTTCTACAGTGGTCTTTCTGCAGTATTTTATTACTAAAGAAATATACCTCAGTTTGTTTTCCGACTTGTGAATAACACGTTAACTGCGGCCGCGCTGAGCATAACCAGTCAACTCCATACATATTTTTCAATAACCCGAAACCACTCTTTGTCTTCACGATCATGTGCTTGTGGCTGATTCTTAGCTTGGTGTTGTTTGAATAGAAAAACTGATGAAAGAGAGCAATTTTTTTGAAAACTCCTTTTAGACTTGTCAGCGGAAGGAAACATCGACATCTGGAAATAAAATTACACTTCTGGCTTGAATGTAAATTATTCTATCTAATTTTAATTTAGTCTGATTTGGCTTTGCACACTAAAACTTCTATTATCATCTATCCTGTCTTTCCTCGTGGAGAATAGGGCGTTAAATTCTCCTCCTCCAAATTGTTCTATCCCAGGCTGCAGTGTATGCTTCTCCACAGGTTCTAAAACTAAAACTTTAACAACAGATTAAACCCAATTTTATTATAAAACAATGGTGATATTGGGAATGATTAATTTCCGTTGCAAAAAAAAAAAAAAAAAAGGACAAAACAAAACAAAAAACAAACAAACAAAAAGCAACAGGAAGATACTCAAGTGACTTAAGGTCGTGCGGGGATACCCGCCATGAATAAATTCATAAGGCAAAATTTTGGCAGCGGTGTCACTTTTAAAAGCTTTATATCTTGGGCCTTTAGAAGCCGAATTCGCCAAAACTTGACAGATGTATTGGGGAATAATGGGAGTTCACCAGTACTATTCTTTTATTCAATGAATCATGCTTTACGGTAATGCTGTAATGTAGTAAGTTAAAACTTATAAAACGTGATTTTGTGTCCAAGTTTGCTCCTCTAGAAGAACACAAAGCAAGGTGATTTCACCACTCACTGATCCGTCAAAACCTCTATTGTGTCATATCTAAAGCCGAATTTTTGATTTCAACTTTAATTGAAAGTTATTAGCTTTTAAAGGAGTGAAACTGTCCATGTTAGAATTGAAGCCCCATATCTTTCCTTTGAAAGCTTAGAAAATGGTCATACCCACTCAGCCAATCAGTGCCCAGTATTTGTGTGCTCTATTTCCCATAAACTGTCTTAAATTATGTAAAGAGGCGGGGGCTTTGAAGCCCAGGGAAATTGTGGGGTAAAATAACTACTCATTAGTAAGTTCTATATAGAACATACTAATGAATTCTTTTGTTTTCCTTTGTCTTAAAGCCTAATTAGTATGCTCTATATAGAGCATACTAATGAGAAAATAGAGCATACTAATGAGTATATAGAGCATACTAATGAATTACAGGCTGCTAATTTAAACAAAAACAACTTGCAGTTTGAGTGATTTTACTTCATCTGTGAAACACTATCTAACAATTAGTGTGTGATAGTCAACATTAAACAAAAGAAAACAAAGGAATTATAGTCTAAAAGTGCGTACTCTTCTACTATTTCACAGATGAAGTAAAATCACTCTTATAACAATGACAATTTTATTTGAAGTTTTCGCTTTACATAACTTAAGCAAGAGATTAATCACCAAAATTACAAAACGAAATTCGACTTAACAATTTTTAGGAAAAATTAAATGAAAGACTGGGTCTTTCTGCGTGTACCAGTACTCATTGTCTTCTATTGTTTGTGAGGTATTGTATTTTTGGTCTTGTTTTGCATTTGTATTATTGTCGTTCTTTGTTCCTTTTGTTTTACGTCATCTGTCCTCCGGTACACACCGAAACAACCGAAAGACTGGTCTCACCGTGCTTTGGAATAGACCATTTTACAGTTGTCTTCTTAGTGTCCTGGCCTTTGAGTGGAAGCGAGGTTGAAGTTGACCTTGTTGTGATACAGACCTTGGAGCTTTTCAGATGTAAATTTACCTAGTTAGCATGAGAACAGCATTATTAACATATGAAAGGCAGAAAGGTTTGTATCAAAGCAAGGTCACCTCCAGCCTCACTTGCACTCAAAGGCAAGGTCACCAAGCACACAACTGTAAAATGGACTATTCTGTCTCTTTCCCTTTGCTCAATTTCGTTCACTGTCGTAGGCTTTTGGAAACGTGCACTTTTGTCGAATTCATATCATCCCCCAAGCACTCGGATATGTCTACGCTCTCAAAAGCAAGTAACTCTTGAGTGGCAAGGACGGCCTCAAGTTCCCCGAGCTCTGTATACTGGCTCATAGCCGGAGCAAATGAGCCATCAAAACAACAGAGAATAAACAAAGCTCCAAAGAAAGAAAAGCATTGTTATTCGAATTTCGGCGACATCCAAAACAAAATAACAACGTGATTCCGAAGTGTGAATGGCACAATTAAAATACGCTCATAAATACAATCTGCATAACATATGTTTTCTTCGCGGATGTGACCATTTTCTAAGACGGTTAGACAATGAACGCTCGTGTCCTATGGGATATAGCGCCTCTCGCATTAGATAGAAGTGCCACTCGGGCTACGCCCTCGTGGACTTCTATCTATGCTCGAGGCACTATATCCCATAGAACACTCGCGTTCATTGTCTAACCCTTACCTATTTAAAACTTTTTCGTCAGATATGACAATCTACAATACACCTAGTACCTCCC
The DNA here is from genome assembly GCA_022457155.1 of Cladopsammia gracilis. NCBI lineage: Eukaryota > Metazoa > Cnidaria > Anthozoa > Scleractinia > Dendrophylliidae > Cladopsammia > Cladopsammia gracilis. The sequence continues at coordinate 731,586 of JAJGOT010000360.1, forward strand.
TGCCGTGTCATTTCATGAAATTCTATGCCCCCGGGCTGAATTTTTGGACACAAAATTGCTTGTTTTTACTCTTCCGAAGGCTTCCCGAGCAAACACGAATGCAAAAATATATTTATGGTAATTTTGCTCATTTATTATGCACGGGCTATTGCCAACACTTCATGCAGAAAAAACAATACGTTGCTAAATAGCACATCTATTTTACCAGACAGCGCTCTGCACGTGCAGTAAATAATGCAGAAACATTATGAAGCCTGTTCATGAATATTTCGCGCATTTTCGGTATCAACCGTCGCACTTCGTGCAATGCATACTAATGAGCGGAACCTGTCACCTGCGACCTTAATTAAGACATGGATTTTTTGTCCTTAAAGGATCCTTTTAGAGATTTTAAAGAGTCCCAATCTTTCTTGAGATAATAACTTGTCATGGAGTTCAAGGAAATAAACATTGCACTTGTTTAAAAAAGGTCTTATCAACCGTCACTTGATATACCCTAATTGATGACGTCACAAAACTTGTCTTTTAAAATGGGGTACGTTTGCAATCGGAAAGTTTAAAAACGTTCGCCATCAAAATGCTTAGAAGGTTCTCTGCAATGTAACTCCACCTTTTAGGCGGTATCCATCATATGGCCACGATAATAAGAGCTTAGATCATTTTCCCTTGATAAACATTAATATGCAAACATCACACTTGGGTGTCTTGTGATAAAACTAAAGCAAGAGTGATCACACCTTTACAATTTCAACAAAGGCAAATGGCGCGATGAATCAATCGATATCCGAAATTTAACAGAAACTAGTGCCAATCACAAGGAATCGTACTCAGGGTCAGTATTGTAGCCTACTGAGTTAATCTCGACCCCATTTAAACGTTTTTTTTTTCATTCTGGGACTGAGAAGTGGGAGGCCACTTCCCTCCAAGAATATTAAAGCTATATCTATGAGACTAACAGGGTTTAAAGGGATGGTTTCACGGTTCGGCGCATGTGCACAAATTAAAATGCTTTATTCCCTTTCTTACTAATTTTGTCGGTTAAAAAACCGCTCACATTTACTTCAATAATCACACACTATAATTAGCCCACACAAAGCGAAGGATGAGCAAAAGTTACAGAACATTTCAACGAATAACACCGAAAAAGTCAACACTGAATAAAACCTTTGACCCGAAGGTTTTATTCTACGCTCTGGTGGCTTTCATGCCGCACATAGGTATGCATAATCATCTATTCAATCAGCTGACTGACCGCGACATTTTCACGGGCAAATTTCCCGCCAAAGTTATCTACTCGCTTCCGATTGGTCTAAACAATGAAATTGAATGGGTTACGTCATAGCTTGCACATGCGCCAAACCGTAAAACCCTCTCTTTAAAGTACGTCAAAAACTGGCTCATCCTCGGTGTAAGAACCTGTGAAACTCATGAGTGACGTAAAACAAAGAAAACAAAAGGCATAGAACAATAGTGTCAACTGGGAATGCAATACTTCAAAGGTGAAAAACAAAGGAAAAAGTCACAGGTTCTTACACCGAGGTAAACCCCAAAAACTCAACAATGAATTCGAAATGTCTTATTATCTTTATGAGCTTCTTGCTGATTGCTGAACGGCGTCTTGTTTGACAATACGGGGTCTCTTAACGTCCCACGAAGTTCAAGAAGAAACTAGCTCTGCCAACAGAAACACAAGAAATGAAAAGGTGGAAGAAGTTAACTTTAATTTTGACCATTGGTGATTTTATTAACGCGATGTGGTGCAATGTAACGTAATAGCACGACGGGTGTTCTTTCAACAAAATAATATAAGAGAATCAAAGCAAACAAGTTAATTAAGAGCAGCCGAACGTATCTCTTGTCCCATAAAATAACTCAGCGATGAATTCAAAACAGTTATTTTCTTCATAACTTTGTGGCTTATTCTGGGCGGCGAATTGTTTGACCAGGCAAATCCTGAGGGATTTGCAGGTACTGGGGGATTGAGACGAAGACGAAAGGGAAATCGGAGAAAAGAAGAAGAAGCTCTTGCAAAAGAGATGTTTTTATAACTTTAGACCTGAAGGAAGAACTTGGTGTGTCATATTTGGTATGGGTTTGAAATTTGTAGTCTCAATCACATAAAACCTTTCATATCACCTCTATTTAGTTTTAAGTTGACGCCGGAATCACAATTTCGACAGCAATTTCAGAACTTTATACTTTGTTTGCAGTAGGAAACAAAGTGACAGCTGAATGTAAATTAGAATACGCCTTGAAATTAGTAAAATATATGATAATTTTTTCCGATTATTTTGCGAGAAATGACATACTCGTTTTTAATTCTATCCACTCTGATCGGCAGTTGCCCAACATCTTCAAAACCCTAAATGACCGGCAGTCCGACACTTCTGACAAACTCAAGGAAATCGAAGGAACTATCCAAACTAGGCTATGCTATGCTATTTTAGTGATTCTGAAGAGCTTCGTACTGAGATCTTAAATCCAACCCTTGGTTTACACCCCGGGGGGTACTTTCATATATGAGCTACGCGGGTATGTGCCGCTGTGAAGGGTTTGGTTTTCAGGCATTTTAGTCTGGGATAGGATATAGTAATCAAAGATTTTTGGTCTAGAATAGGGTATCATTTTCTGCGAAACTGATCAGTACTAGTTGCGTGAAGAATTTAATCAAGACAAGGTTTACTGGCAAATGGCATTTAAAAATCGGTACGGAGGGCAGTACGGCATTTTTAGTGACCCCGGTGAAATAATAACTGTCATATAAGTGAAAGAGTTTCTGGAAAATAGCGAGTCTGGAATAGGTCTAGGATGGGATAGGGTGTTTCGGTGTTAGTCTAGAATAGGGTTGCAAAATGCATCTAAAATGGTATAGTATAGATTAAGGGTCTTGAGTCCCAGCGGCGCATCCCCACCCAAAAATTTGCAGATTACTGTCCCCCCCCCCTCCACGAGGGGGGGGGGGGGGGGGGGGGGCCTTACACTGGGCACAGAATACGAAGTCATAAGTCATGGCACTCCAAATTCCACATTCCAAATTTTGCAATTGAATAGTGGGCTAATTACTATTGGTCTCCCGCTAATTTCTAGTTTTAATTTTCCTTGAATATTTCTTTGTTAGGGTACAAAGAAGGAACACGGCTATTCGTATGTAATAGGACTACATGCTGTCCAATTTGGAAATAGTTGGATGAAAAAATTCCGAGGACAGCCAAAATTGGACGACGCCGTAGGCCGAGTCCAATTTGGCCGTCAGAGGAATTTTTTGAATCCAATTATTTCCAAAATGGACAAGCATGTAGTCCTATTACTTATTAATTATATAGCTAGTGAGGAAATACAGCTTCGCAAGGAAAACTATGGAAACTGTCTCTGATTAGGAGCAGACTGAAATCTTAATAATTTTTTTATTTTAATTCATTTTTAAATACATGCTGTAGTCCCAATAGAAATTAATTTCATTATCACAATTGAATTTAATAAATATAATAAATATAACAATACTGTAAAGCTTTAAGGTCAAAAAATTTAGAATTTCATTATTTTGAAACTATCCAGTTTTCAATATCAAGAAATAAAAGTGTACACACAATAAAGATGGAAAAGATTAAGAAAAGAATGCAATTAACAAAGTGCAGAAAAAATAAAATTAATTATTTTAGTGTGTACAAAACACGCACAAATTAAAAAAGTGCAAAACTACAATAAAGTTTTTGTACAGTCAGCAATAGCTAGTCCTCATCTGAGTCTGAGAGTACAGAAGCTCTAATCCTTTTCCATGTACGTCGTGGCTCTGTGCTTTGGTGAGTTGGCACTGGCATATTAGATAGACCTGGAAAGCCAGGAAATGCACCATAGAAATTCACTGTTACTGTAAAGTTGAACAACAACAACAACAATTTATTCAACAAGAAACAACAACAACAATGTATACTTAGTATAATAATGAAAGAGTTGACTGATTTGTTTGCCCTGCAAATAGCTGGAAAGCTAATCGGGGCGGGGCAAAACAAGTACATGAAAAATACAAATATCTACAAAATCAAAAACCTTATACTATTGAAAAGCCTTGCAGATTGCACATGATAATAATAGTTGTTGATGGTACTGAAACTGTTGCTGGAAGAACTGGCTTGAAGGGGTAGTCTATCCTTATTGAGGCTACTGTTAGCAGGTTGTTGTTGAATATCACTTGTTTGCTTGCATCCACTGATGATATTTGACAGTTCCCTTGCCTGATTCTCGTCATCTCTTTCATATGAATTAAGGCTGAGAATATTACGGTGTCCAGTAACATCAATAATCTTGTCCCTCGGGACACCAGCATTCTTTAGCTTTTGCACACAAGTTTTTCTGCTGATCGAATGATTGGTAATTTTGTTACCAGTGGCAGCAGTTAAACCAGACTTGACTACCATGTCTTTCATTATCTGTCCAATTTTGTGTTCACCCATTCGTTGACTGCTAAACCATACTTGGCCCTTGGGTTTTGAAATAGTTGTCAAGTAGAATGGCCCACTGTCTCTCATTTCCGGTGGTAATCTAGACAGCATTCTTCGAAAAGCATTACAGGGCATCTTTCTTCGCCAGTCCAAAACATTTTGGGTTGTACAGCTCTGTGGGCGATCCGGAGACCTCCTTGCCTCGTTTTTGTAGGGCCTTCTTTAAAAGTTACGTATTTGACAACGCTGTCAGGACTGGTTATTATGCTGAAATCTTCCACCATCATTGAATAGTGCTCTTGTCTCCCTCGGAGGCCAAAGTGTTCAGTGACATTTTTAAAGTTTACATTGACCAGAACTTAAGCACAATGTTTACCGAGCTGACGTGACTGCCAGAGTAATTCTTCGTCTTCTTTATTCAAAGCGTGAGATGCATTTTTTCGCTTTCCGTAACCCTTCACTCTCAATTCTCTTGCTTTCGCCTCAAGTTGTTGCCTTGACTTTTCAAATTCGCGGTCTCGCAAGATGCTGTGTTTTTTGCCAGCGTTTTTAAAATGGCGGTCCAACGCGCTCTGCATCACTGCCAGACTTTCTGGTTCATATTCGCCGCCGTCTTTTTTTCGAATTTCGGCAAAGAAGCGGCAGAGAATTGCATCTAGCTCTTCTGGAGGGATATCTTCAAAACGTCTCGCTTCGTTATTACGCTGGAGTTTCTACTCGTTGAAAACGTTCAGCCACGTTTTCGTTTCTGCTTCTAAGAGTATTAATTTCCTCTTCCTGCAACCATGGAAATCTCTCATTTGTGTTACAACTGCTAAAGATGGAAAAAGTTGGCAAATTTTCTTCACTGAATTTCTCCATGTTGTCAACAACAATGGCGACCTGTCCTGCTTTCAGTGCTGACGTTTGCTCACTACTGATTGGTTGGTTTCACATCTATTGTTTTTTCTCGGATTTCATTGGCTGAAACAAACTGTCCTATTTTTTCCCAAATAGGACAGTTTCTGCAATTTTACTCAAACTCCATATTGAAAACTGTCCAAATTATATCCCAAATTGGACAGTTCTGAGAAATTAAAGGATAATAGCCGTGCTGACAATACTGGATTAATTGACTGCTATATAATTATACTCATTAACTGCCTCGCGAGGAAGATTTCTCCACAAGACTTGTTATGAGTTAAAAGGGCAAGATACAACGAGCTTAGAAGCATATTGATTAATTTATTAAAACTGTTATTTAAAATTGCGTTTTTCCGAAATATCCCAGAAGCTAATTGCAAAACAAATTATAATGTCAAATTTAAGTAATATAATAATAGCAGTGAATAAACTTCCACAAATGTTGTCAATTTGGGCGTCTCATTCTCTTAGCTAAAGCGTATCAATGAAAGTGTTTCGTTGAAGCAAACTCATGCAAACTTAAACACTTTACTAACAACTGTCGTCACACCAAAGCTAAAAGTAATCATAAGTTTACCATCACAGGAAAGGCAAATATTATTCAAAGCAAAATAGACAATTAGCAGTGCAAAGGGCACAAGATAAATCGTAGCTCTTGCTTGGTATCACAATCGTTGCCTATCGAGTAAATTCTCAAGGAATGCTGGTGAAAATGACGCAATACGTTTTTCCAGTTAATTATACCGTAATGGCATTTTGTGAATTAACATTGACCAAAACCGTTTTAGCTTGAACTAACAAAAAGCAACGACAAATCGGCGTTATTATGAAAATTAAAACAGATGGATGTCAAGTGATGCCATTTGTCAATATTTTGCGAATGTGCACAGAAAACATTAATAGCACGTTTATTTGTTTAATAATATAATTAATCACCTGTAGATCCATTAGTGTTAAGAAAACCAAGATTATGTTTCAACATTTGAGTGCAGGTATCAATGCAGTGATATGGCTAGAAAAAGATATTTACTTGAAATGGATCTGCTAGAAAAATAACACCATAAAATGTAGTAAAATAATCAATACAGGAAAATCTATCTTTTCGTTATAAACTACGCCAAATAAGGGTAAAATGTAGATTTAAATCTTGTTTAATAAAGTCATGTTGCTTTTGAAGAAATGGTGTTCACTGCAAAAAAAGGCAATACATTAAGTGGTAGTTTGATAGCTTCAATAAAAGAAGGATATAAGTTATTGACCAAGACTTAAAGCTTGAATTAACAAAAGAAACAACGAACAATAGATGCGTCGACGGATTCTTCTTCAGGCTAAGGGAATTTACTACGACGATGCTCACATAATTCTATCTAGAATAAATCTTCCAAAACCGCTTGCCAAAATCTTTTCTTACCTAACTTTGTTTTTCTATCAGTTACTTATACACCCTATGCGGCTTTAATTCAGCTTGGCATGTTTTCGTAATCTTGGATTTTAAGTTTCCAAAATCAGATATAAAAAAGGATTGTTGTCTTGTTTGAAAACGATTAAAAATATGCGCTTGCCAATATTCATTCGTATGACATAATTGTTCTAACTGAGCTGATCGCAACAGCAGTAGCTATCATGCATTGTATTGCAACAATAAAGTCATCACTATTTTCAAAAGCGAATGTTTCAAACACTTCGAGAGTAGAATGAACAAAGTTTCAAGTCATCGTAAGGGATCAGAGCTAACAAAGGAAAAATGAAAGCAGGACAAACAGCACTTATTCGTTTTTAAAACGTTCGTTTAAGAGAGGACTAAATAAATAGGCCTTCAGGGTTTACTGATCGGAATGGTGAGTAGTTAACCGAATTTATCTTGTTTAAAACTTATAAACGGATGGCCGAATTAGCGTATATATTTTTTTACGCGAGAAAATCTGTAAAGAAACGGTCTTCCTTATAATATTTATGGTATTCTGTGGATTTCAATTGCAAGCAGGAGCGGGCCTTTAATGTCCAAAATGCAGCTTTAGCCCCTTATCGTCTGGTAAAAAAATATCCTTTATTTACCCTCGGCAGTGGTCTGGTTGATTCTTTTGAAAAAAAAATAAACTAACAAGGCTTGTCTTTAGAATATAGGTATTAAAAGAGTATTTCAGAACGCATTTTGTTTAGGCGAGAATCCAGATGAAACCGAACCCGTCAGAATAAATGATCACAACAATTTAATTTCAATAACACTTTACAAAGCTAAGGAGAACCTTTCTCCTACATGTGCTTAAATAACTAATTTATTGTTAATTGCTAAAATAACTTAACCACAAATGGATTTACAGTATTATAGTTTTTGGCAGTTCAAGTGAGTCTTTTAAGAAAAAAAACGAAAGCAATTTATCTTATGTTGACTTAATTTCGGATCAAATTAAATAAGTCATTTTTCATCAGCAAAACAATGTCAACCGGCTAACGTAATGAAATGCATGGAGCACTGAAACGCGAATCTAGACATTAATATAAGCCGTTGCTGACGATTTTGCCAGAAATTGACATACTTGTTGTTCATTCGCTCCACCTTGTTGTTCATTCGCTCAATTCACTTTGCAGGATACAGTGTGACTTCACAACAGTTAGTATTACCGCAGGTGGTCTTTGTTTTTTTGTCTTTTCTCGGTAGTTCGTTTTGCAGCATATAAATCACACGTTACGAGCTGAGCATTACCAGTCAACGGCTTACTGTTCAAGAAGAGAGATCTCAACGATGTGTTCCAAACAACTTTTTGTCTTCATATGCTTGTTGCTGATTCTTAGTTGGGTCCTGTTTGACCAGGCGGAGTCTCTTTATACTGCGAGAAGGCCACGCAAACGCAAACGAAAGAATAAAGGAGATGAGAACGACTTTATTCGTTCAGATATCGACAAAAACCTCGGTGCTTCGTCTGCCATTTGGGTAGGTAATTAGTGATTATGAAAGTAACCAGAATCATCTCTATGTGTTAAAAGCATATTAATTACATAATTTGGCTTCTTTAATTTTTCCTCTGGAATCAAAATGTTGACTGCAGAGTTTCCTTATTTAGGAATACAAATGTTTAATAAAAAGCTCAAGATGTGAAACGAATCAGTAGAACAGACGATTTTAATGAAGCGTTTGGTATAAATCATTGTGACTCAGTGACAGGTCCCAACAAAACCGCATGCATAGACCACTGTGAAATTTGCCTGTCCTTAAGGCAAATTTAGCATCCCCACCTTGGTCCGGTAATTATACAAAAGTCATTCCAATGAAATTTTCGTTCATTCCATTTCAGGAGATAAAAAGTAGGTAGGTCTGTCAGTCAGTCGGTCGGTCGGTTGGAACAAAAACAGAAAAATAGAAAAACCAACAAACAAAGTATAATTATAGATAAATCAGTGATTTGACTAGAGTGCATGAATTTAAATGAGTCAAAGATTTCATTTTACTTTAGAAAAAATTTACAGTCCTTTACGACTGTATTGAGCAATGTGAGATCTGTAGGTTAAAAGGGATTAGGCTAAAAAGAAGAAAAATGGCGGCACCTCTTGTGTTTCAAGTTTCTTCCCTGATCGACTGGCCTCCCCTGAAATAATGCTGAACTCAAGATTTTCTTTTAACATGCAAAGATTTAAGAGTGAAAGATAATTCAATTTTGCTGTAAAGTCAAATAAGTCAAATGCATCATAAAAAGCTGTCAAGTTAGCAAAATATAATGAATAACCAATCAAAATAAAATTTCGTCTTTGATGATTATTAGCACTACATGTTCTTTGTTCTTACTCTAGAACGTTTTTGAAGTTAATCAACAGATGGACAAATCTTTGGATAAAAACAAATCTCTCCACTTATACATGTAAATCAATTTACCTATGGCTGTAGTACAACAAGACAAACTGATCACACGATCATGATCACAGGAATGCTAGGATTTCTGGCGCAATAATACAAGATTCATAACTCAAAGCGAAACATAAAGAATGTGCAATGCGCGAAAAATAATTTGTGGTTAGTTTGGCAGGAGCAGGCCTTTGATATCCAAGTTGTAGCTTCGGCTGTTTTTTTTTTTGTTATTTTATTGTGATGTTAGATGTAGGGGTTCCTTTTTTTGTTTAGTTGGCTTGATATGTTTGTAATTAACCCTTGGACGTGCAACCCCTTATCTCTTTCTTCGACTTTGTCAGCCAAGCCGTATTTCGTGGCTGTTTGTTTGGCCCTAAGACACATTTTGACAAACTCTGAGGAGAATTGGTTATGCCATTTTTAAACAAAAATGCGTGTTTCTCTCCTGTTTGGGTATTTTTTTTTCGTTAATCGTGACACCTCGAAATGACGAAAAGGGGTAGTGCTACGGTGGGGGTAATACGTTTGTCTGTACGTCTGTAGCATTAAAGCCCTGGAATATGATTTAATTTTGATCTTAAATTATATTAATTATCGAACAATGAAATAGTGTATTTGATGTATTTGATATTGACCCAAACATTACGCTTGAACTGAGAAAAAACAACGACAGATACGACGGGCGTCAATGGTTGCTTTTTTGGTAAGGGAAGGAGCTAAATAGCCTTGTCTTTAGTATAGGTACTATAAGCGTATTTCAGAACGGTTTTTTTTTGGTGGAAGGCAGGATAAGACCTAAGCCATCAGAACAAAGTATGTCAACATTACTCCAATAAAACTTTACTGAGTAGAAACTTTCTGCTGTTAAAAGACCAATTTAATGTCTATTGCTGAAGTAATTTAGCCACAAATGATCTGTCATAATTTCTTGCTAGTTGAAGTGTAGCTTTAAAAAAAAATAAACCCGGAAGAAATTGATATTATGGTGACTTAATTATGGATCACAATAAATTTGTCATAGTCAAATAAGGCACTGAAACGCCAATCTAAATATTAGTTCAGCCATGTGAAACAATTGCTGATGATTTGATGTCAATTCGACCCACGTTGCTTTACAGGATATAGCGTAAGTTAATAACCATTAATGTTGCCACAAGTGGTCTTTGTGTACTGAGCTTTTCCTGAACATAAAACAAAGCATTAAGTTCGTTTGGCAGCTTGTTAAACCCCCCCTAAACAAAGAAGCGGGCGCCAATTTGTCGGCCGTATTGACTTACATTAAATATCTTGGATTTTACAGCGCGTATAAAGTTACAATTGAAACAGTAAAATAATCTGCTTTTGAAGGTACAATTTGCGAAAAAGTTCACTCAAATCGTCTCGGAACTCCCGACCGTTTTTTCGGCATGATTCTAGACGTCAATGTCAAATGATGCTTTCTTTCAAATTCTTCGTCACGTGCTTATCACAAAGGCACGAGTATCAAATTTCGCTTGTGTGCGTTTTCAATCTCATCGACAAATAAATTCATCACGTGAATGATCGTGAATAACGTGAATCTTGATATTCATATCTTTAAAAAGCCCATGATGCGTAGAATTCAGAAAACCCCATGATTTTGCGCGGATTTAGTTTGTCTTGTAAGAAATTTACAACGCATAATCAAACACCAACACCGCCTTAGAATATAAAACAACTGGTAAATGTCAAAGCGAAAGCGCGAAACTTTGTAAAGCCGCCGCGAATACGCAAGGGGCTTTCGATTTCAAGCCTGTTAATCAAAAGTATTTTTCCTGGAAAAAGGAAAATGGTTAATGAAGATGAGGGTACAACCAAAGACAAAAGTGTTGGGAAGGTTCCTTGTTTTCCTCCCCTCTCCCCCCTCATCCCCCCTCTTCCAAAGTTGCTGTTAACGCAAATACTTACCTTACACTGTCTTTTGTATAGACGTCTTCAACATTGGATTTGGGGGAGAGGGGGGCTATAAAAAGCGTTGCGTGAGGCTTTAATTGAGCTGAAACCCAAAGGTAGTGTCATTTTTTAGCGTTTTACAAGCCTTCCCAACTAATTTTGTCTTAGGTTGTGTTGAAGTTTACTTGGGTGTGGTCTACACATAACGTCATTTTCTACAACAATTCAAGGCGTCAAATACATTATCATAGTATGAAATGTTTTCTGATTGTATCTAGCATGAATATCGAAGTATTAGCAGTTGCTTTGGTCAATGACAGCACAGGATAATTAAATCAAAATGGAATATTCAGACCTACAAAGAACGTTGATATTCGAGTTAATCCTGAACACAGAGATGTTAAATGTAAGATGGAAATTTCTTCATTTCTGGAGGCAAAATTCCTCCAGCAGAACAATTGCACTTGGTACCCTGTGGACACTGTTTTGCCCAGTTATGTTGGACAATGTAAGCTAAAGAGTAATTATCAGTCAGCGGTTTTCACCGTTAATTGTACGAGTACATCATTACTCCACGAACGTGCAACATTACTCCATTCATATATGGTGAATTATACCTGTTGAAAGCAATGTAAATGAAATCAAAATGGCCAATGTTAATGTCCTTGTTGTAAAGGCTTGTTGGAATGAATAATCCAGTTATTTCGGTTTCATTCCAGTAGAAATCGAACATTACTCCACGAAAAGTACGAAATAAAAATATATAATTAGATTTATGTTTTAAGAACTGTTTTCAAATGGAGTATTGTTCAAAATAAGGAAAATCATTTACTTTAGAGATTTATAACAGGGTCCTCTGCTCAGCTTTTAAGTTCTTAACCACAATCCACTGTAATCGAAATGAAAGACCTTTTAAATGCTATTTTTTGAGTGAATTTAGGTGTGGAGTATTGTGGAGTAATGTTAGCAGAAGTACTCATGCGAAACAGAAAGGTCACGCAAATTTGACAGGTCGTTAACACAGAGATAGTAAATATACCAATAATCGTTTTTATTCGCTTTTGAAGTTTTTTGGGGTTTGCTTGTGTTGTTAGTATATCATCCAAAGTTCAATCAAGTTACTCCTAAACGACATTTCCTCGTTTCGGATCCACGTGCATTGTCCGTCTACGTGATGTTTTTCGTGGACCTGCAGTTTGAAGCGTCATTCCAGAAAACTATTATTGAACTCAGCAATAACACGTATAACTTTAACTTATAAAGTAACATTGCTAAAACACTTTCCTATGTAATAATATTTGGCCTTTTAGAGTGCAATGTATTTCGAGTTTTTCACAGACTTTATGTCACGCAACCTTTACCGTTTGATCATTATTATACATTTTTAACAATCCGTCAATTTGAACGTTTTGACCTCTGACATTTACACAAGAAAGACTAATTAATTATCATTTAGCAGACGAAATCTTAGCCCTGTATCGTTAATAGTTTTTATTTTATGAGTAGTTAAAAGTTCTTTTCAGTTTTCATGTAGCGAAAGAGCAAAACACTCCTGCTTTTTCCCAGCGGGAAAAAAGCTGACAGGAAATCAAAGAAACTATCCAAACTATGCCATGCTTTGCTATCTAAATGATTCTAAAGAGCTTTGTACTGAGATCTTAAACCCAACCCTTGGTTTACACTGGGCACAGAATACGAAGCCATAAGCTCATGGCACTCAAAATGAGATGATTTCCGGAAAAGTCTAGCTAAATGTTTGAAAATCCAAAATTTTGTAACTGAATAGTGGTATCCTGCTTAGTTGTAGTTTTAATTTACTTTGAACATTTCTTTGTAAGGGTAGGAAGAATGAACAAGATAATTATCCTTAATTAGTCACGAGGAAGATTTCTGCGAAGACTTGTTATGACGGTGGAGGAAATGGAAGGAACTATCCAATCCAAACTATGCTATGCTATCTAAGCGATTCTGAAGAGCTTTGTAGATCCTATACGCAACATTTGGTTAACACTGGGCACAGAAGCCATTAGTTAACATGAAACAGAAGATTTCCGGTCAAGTATTGCTAAATGTTTGAAAATCCAAAATTTTGTAACTGAATAGCAGAAGCTAATTACTATTGGTATCGTGCTAATTTGTATTTTTAATTTGCTTTGAACATTTCTTTGTTAGGATACAAAGGAGGAACAAGAACATTCTCCTCATTAACTGCCTCGCGAGGAAGATTTTTCCAAAGACTTGTTATGAGTTTAAAGTGCAAGATACAGCGAGCTTTGAAGTAGATTGATTAATTAAATCTGTTATTTAAGATTATATTTTTACGAGAAGCCAATTGCAAAACAAAGAACTGTAAAGTAAAATGTCAAATGTAAGGAATAAAATAATAACAATAAATAAACTTTCACAACTGTTCTGAGTTTTGGCGTCACATTGTTTTAGCTAAAGCGAATCAATGAAAGTGTTTGGCTGAAACAAACTCTTTAATTGTACATGCAAACCTAAAGCTATCCTAACACATGTTCAACAACAACAACAACAACAACAACAACCACCTTTATTTACGTTCATAACTGAGAAATTTACATGTTTAGATAACTAATAAAAGCAGGACAGAATTAAGTTACAAAACGATGTTACATATTAATAGCGGAGCACTTGCCAGGCCGAAGGCCTGGCCGCGCAGCCCCATACTCATAGAACCAGAACCTGTGCCCTTCATTTTTCATGGTCATGGCTAGCGGAATGTTTCGCGGGCGCGCGTGTGCCCTCCGTCCGCGTGTGCTCTCCGCCGTCGCACAGGACCGGACTACTGTACTACTGTAGCTTCGCCGTCGCGCAGGGCTAGCTCGCGGGCGCGTATGACGTCGCAAAACATGCGCGTACGATGTCATGTGGAAAGCAAAGCGAGGCTTTGTTTTTCGCGCGGTTACACGGCCGAATGTCACGTCAGCAAGAAAAACACTGATGTTTTGCTGTGAATTTACTAAGCGGAGAAAACCGTTTAAATTAAAGGCGTTATTTCCCTGAATATTTAGCGGTTTGCTACTCAAGACAAGGATACTAATTAAGGGGTACTCAGAAGCCGCTTTAGTGCAAAACGACGAGCTTTCAGGGATAAAATCTTGCTTCGAGGAACTTCATGTATTACGTTTTTATCAAATGCTGGATATGTCTGTTTTCTACGGATTTCAGAACCAGAAGCGGAGATTTGAATTTCCAAGCAAGCGAGGGACTTAAAGGTAAAACAGATTACAGTTTTCGATGCGAATTTATGTTGATATCAATCTGTGAGTGACTTTTTATTGGTGTTATTGTTAGTTTTGGAGAATTGATTTTAAAACGTGCTTAAATTCAGTTGTATCGATCTCTTGAATTTCATCGAAGAAAGCTTGAACTCGATGAGCTATAATTAAATGGTACGCGTTTTGCTTTTAAACGTAAACTAATGGAGATTTGAATAATTTTTTTCGAAAGAAGATTGTGTTGTCCATTTTTATGTGTTTGCTCATTCATTAGATAGTTTGAAAAGCGATTTTATGTAAACAAAACAAGACTTTGATTTTATAGTACAGTTCTATCTTTACTCGCATCGCCTTATGCAAATATGTTTGTGTATTTTTGCAATTTTTGATTTTCAAATCAGTTTCTCGGGCAATTTTTGACAAACAAAAACTGTATTTTATTCGGAAACTCGGAAACTAGTGGTACTAGTTATTCTAGACAGAAAAAAGTTGTTTTTGTGAACTTTTGTACGGTCTATAAAAATGTACTGTGCAGACGGTCGCGTAATATTGTTTTTGAGAATTGCTAAAATTGAAAATAGCCCGTTCGTCAATCTTAATTCTTGTGCTTCCAACCTTTCACCTTAGTTAAGTTTCACCTTAGTTAAGTTTCACCTTAGGTAAGCTTGTTCAAAGTGCGACGCTGTTAGCCTTGGGCTATCTATATATATTATTATTAAAAGGGATGTCTAGGAACTAAACGAATAAACGTTTCTGTGTTAGCTCCTAGCTATTAAAATATAGTTTTTATACAGTGGTGACATGCATGATATAGCAAAAAACAAAAATAGAAAACACAAAAAACATACTTACAAAACAGACACTTCTAAAGCAAGAACAAATTATGGGCAGTTAATTTTGAAATTAACTTATTTAATAGGTATTTGGAAGATCTTTTAAATGACGAGGAAGATCTTTCAATAACTAGAAGTTGAATTGACTGTTCACCATCGCAGTAAAGGCCAAAAAATATTATTCAAATCAAAATAGACAGGCAGTAGTGTAAAGGGTGTAAAACAAGTCGCAGCTCTTGGTAAGTATCACAGTCGTTGCCTATCGAGTGCGCCCCGATACACCACGCAGCTCTTTCTCTTTCTTTTTTTTTTCTCTCTTCTCTTTTCATTGGACCTGTATATCATGCAGCTCTATTGTTTTTAGGTCTAGGGTCTATTGTTAGCCATTGTTGTGTTGTTTGTTCTATTGTTTTCTCAGCAAATCAGAGAAGACCTTGTAAGAGCTGCGTACTGCCCCATCGAGTGAATGTTAAGAAATTTTGGTGAAAATGACGCAACCTTTTGTCAGCGAATAGCGTAATGACATTTTTGTAAAGCTTGAACTAACAAAAAACCACAATAAATCGGCGTGATTGTAAAAATTAAAACAGATGGACGCCAATTGATGCCTCTCGAAATATTTTGCGAATGTTTACAGAAAACATTAGTGTTCCAGGCTTACGACTAAAAGCGTTGTCGATATTAGGATTTTGTGGGTCGGGAAACGGTTGAAAAATAGCACGTTTATTTGTTTAATAAAGAGATTGTATTGACTGAATCAGGAAAGATCAGAAGCCTAGAAACAAATAGTATTAATCGCCTGCAGATGACAAGATGACAAGATGATGACAAGATGATTTATTCAACTCAGCTCAGTTTTACATGACATATAGGTAAAATTAACATAGGCAACTAAACACAAGTACAGCTAAGGAATAAAAGAAAAATGTAAACAAAAATAGAGAGTGAGTTGGGATCATCCAAATAGCAAAGGCTAATCTAGTTGATGACCGTTACAATAAAATACAGTTACAGACAATTAAGAATAGATTTTTTTTTTATAAAAAGTATTTCTTCATGCGCTAAGGTAGATAATTAAATAAAATAACAATTAAGCATGGAGTTCTTCAGGGTTTTACGAAATATTCTTACAGAATTTGAATTAGTTATATTTGTAGGCAAGGAATTCCAAAGGCGAGGACCAGTGAATTTTAGGGAACGTAAGCCATATTGGGTGGTATTAACTGAGGTTACATAAAGATTTCCATTGCATGATTGCCTCGTTGAATAGGAATGAACAGAGGATGTAAATTTGAAATATTCATTGAAACAGGGGGATAACAGTCTATGTGACCACTGATAAACAAAAGAGAGAATCTGTAATTCAATAACATCATGGAGTTTAAGTAGATTGAGAGATTTGAACAGAGGCTCAGAATGGGATTTTGGTTCAGAGAAAGATATTATTCTGATTGCTTTTTTTGGATAATAAATAATTGTGTTAGAAATGTGATCCATCAGATCCATTAGTGTTTAGAAAACCAAGGTTATGTTTCAAAATTGAAGTGCAAGTATCAGATCAGCGTTATGGCTAGAAAACATGATTTACGTATACTTGAAATGGATCTGCTCGAAAAATAACACAATAAAATGCAGTATAAAAATCAAGACAGAAAAATCCATATTTTCGTTACAAACTACGCCAAACGTGGCGTTCACTGCGCAATAGCAATCAAGCATTGAGATTAAATTTATTAGTAGGGCTTTTTAGTTCAATATAAATACGCAGGGGCCCAAGTGGTAGCGCCGCAAAACGACGTCTGTTTTCTCAGGCTAGGTCAAGTGTAGTTTTTAAGAAAAAAAAACCGTAAGAATTTGATAATATGGTGAATTAATTATGGATCAAAATAAAACAGTCATTTTCGATGCTCACATTGCATGAGCTAAATAATTTCAACCGATTAACGAAATGAAATAAGGCACTGAAACGCCAATCTAGATATTATAATTCTAGCTGGATTTTTGAAAACCATGTTGCCCTTAGTAACTATGTGTGAGTGTGCATGCTAGTCTTGTTTTCTCTCGCCCTCGCTCTCGCTTCCTTTCCCTCTTCTCCCCCTACTAAACATAGCGCAATACAGAAAAGCAGTGTCCAGTGCAGTGTGGGTACAGTCGGCATTAGTTGTTTGTTATTTACCAGATGGTATAGTGGAAGTCTTGTTAACTCAAAAAGACCTGTTTTTATCTCTTTTCATTGGTAAGCTACCATCACTGACGTTAGTTTACTTAAACTCGTCATTCAACCCATTACATTATTGTTAGAATATTAAAGAAGTAAGGCAGGCAGTAAAGCAAACAATCAGACATCTTTGCTGTTCATCTAGTTAGTCGCTCTTTTGTGTAAAGCAATATTTTGAGAAAAGGCTCATTTGAAATTTTTATGTATCTTTCGAGTATATTTAAGTGTAGAGATGACAATAAATTAATTCAAAATTTATTTCCGTCAGAACTGAACTTTCCTTTTAGTGAGTATTTAGCCTTTTTCGTTTAAGAGCACGTTGAATCTTGATAGTAAACTATCCAAATTGCCCTTTGTTCCACGGATCGCATATTAAGAATTTGAAATAATTGAAGGTTATTGTTCCAATCACTTAGAACAATTATAAAAGGGGACTAACCACATATACAGGCAACCACTCACTTTATTAACTCAATATCCAACATACATTAGAGACCTCAGAGGAAATAGGAGTATTGATTACTCCACCCGATTTTGACGTAGGCCGAAACAGAAAACCTTCTGAGAGATCAATACGTAAACTTCTAGAAATCGAAATATAGCGTTCTATTGCGGCAACAGCGCAAATTTTGGTATTCTGACATCGCTTAATACCATACAAATTAGAAGTTCCGCCACGTAAGGTTTTACCCCATGTATGGTTAAACAAAAGACCATCATCGTTTGGAAATCTAAGAATTTTCTATGTTTTAACTTGAGACAGATCACCTGGTCTATCACCCGAGAAAAGCAGTGTCTTGACGAAAGCTTGATCTCTAGCTAAGGTATACATTGTAACGGCATCATTACCAACAGTTTGCAATTTCGAGTCAATATGATCAGCTAGTGTAACAAGTTTGTCAGTAAACATTGGAACGGCCTGTTAAGGAGTCACGCCCGCTATTGAACAATTTTAAATAACGTTTCACCAGAAAAGTTGCGGCTGGGTTTCCTAAGGACAGTTTTTCCTCCCAATCCTGAGTGCGACCGGCTTCCTCAAAGATTGCATGCCCTCAATTTACCAGTTAGAAAATCGACAGTCCCTGCGGCTAAGCAGACCCCGGGCAGGCACGTAGTGGATGTCCTCTGAGACCAACATTCAGGCAGTCAGGCTTGTAAACTTGTGTTTTCCCTTTAGAGTCCTTCCAAATAAGAAAAGAGCTAACTTTGATGGGTCCTTTGTTCTTAGAAGCTTTTGAGATAGCAATTGACATTTCTCCTGTAAACAGCTTTGCCGCTGGAACTACAAGCATGAATTAACTACACTTGCCCATCAATTTCTGCTACGTAACAAGAGGAATTACTCGCTGCTGAAGAATTTCTATCAACACTGCAAACTTTTGCAACTTGGGGGGCGGGAGGGAGAAGGCTCTCAGCCGAGAATCGCAATGAAGACCAAGGAATATCAGCGACTGCGTTGGAACAAGGACCGACTTGGAGCGGTTTAAGAAATACCCCAAAGAGGTCAATATTCGAATAGTTATGTAACAGGCATTCAAGACCAAGTGGACGCGATCGTATTGAACAGGGCATAGAGTAGCTGCTGGGAATGCAACGGCTCGCCTGAGTTGGCCTAAGTGCCGGTCATCGATGTATTGCTCCACAGGAACGAAGGATTTGTGTTGCCACCAATCCAAGCGACTGATAGATACATGTATACAGTGATGTTTTCCAGCCAAAGGGGAGGACATTATTCACGAACCTGTTGAAAGCCTACCAATTGACGACTGGGAGGATCCAAAAGAACATGGTCATAACCAGATTTATCGTTGACCTTTGCTTGAAAATGTTCCTCCTCTACATAACGCGTGAGATCCAACAGAGAATCGAGGGAAAACGGCATGTCCTTAATCCAACAGTTCAAGTGTCTTTCGTCATGGCAGAGATGAAGCTTGTTTGACTGAACGGTAACCAGAAAACAGGCATAACCAGAAAAGGAGGGGCAGAATCAGAAACTTTCCCAATGACCCCAACAGTGCCTGTTTCGATGCGATCCTCGATGGATCGATTAACAAAGTCTGTAAATTTTCTACACGATTCGTGATTAGAAAATATTCTAGAGACCGGATACTCTGAATCATATGATTTCCCAGCAAAGCGACCTTAAAAATGAGTAACGTACTTGCCAATTGAAACCCACGAACGAACCCAGGACATTATTTCGTTTGAATTAGCTTGATTAGCGGAGAGTTTTTCAAATGCGTCAACGTGATGATGGATTTCGCCCTCGACGAAGGAATCTGGGTCACGGACTCTCAAGAGGGAGGGAGATGCGTTCTTTTTACCCTCAAATATCTAGTTCACTGTTGGCAGCTGACCATCCGGGATATGCCCACCATCAGCGATCCCGTTTATAGAAGTCCATTTAATGGAGCGAGCTCTAGAACGCTCTAATGCCGCTAAGGGGTCAAGGTTTCCTTGCAGCTTTCAATCCGGGACATCATAAGGCTCGCTCTCCATCCTCGATCATTTTGTAAGGGACTAAAGGAGCAAAAACGAACGGGAAATAAATACCCGGAATAAAACTAGGGTAAAATCTGGATCGGTGATGGCGAACAATCCCGGCGCAACTGCTGAAGTCGGGCACAAAGGGTATAATATTACCCTGGGATGTTAGTCATCACTTCCCCCACCCCCCTAAGTACCCCCCAGGGAAGAGGAAAAAAGATCCAATGATTGCGAGGGGTGTGGGGAAAGTGAGATATGTAAATTGACAGGGGTAAACAACAAAAATAATTTGAGGGACAATTAAATTGCAAACTTTAAATCGCAAACGAGAGGCGAGTTGGCGCACAGTAAAGAGGGCCTGCTCCACTGAGGAGGTGTCAACAGATTTTCTAACCTCAGAAAATTGCGTTGTAAGGCTTTGGACTTGTTCCTACAACCGAATTGCAATGAATTGAAGTAAATTAAGGAATACACCTTGATATCTTGTTAAAAGGGCTTCCCAGAGGTAGTAAAATCGCTAACAAGCGTAGCCTACGCAACACCACAATGGTAAACTAACAAAATAAGCTTGAATCAGCCTATGCAGAAGGCCGGCTACAACCAGTCAAATGTTTGTATGTAGATAAAAACGACCGAAAATGGACAACTTTTGATATTAAAACAAAAACAAAATTACTAAAAAACGTTTTGGCCACACGACCTTTGTCAGTTGTCCGATAAATTTACAGATGAGGAGCAATCCACCGTAGGAAAAAAGATGGCGGCTGTTCATTTTACCACAATACCTTGCGTACCTTACACAGCACATAAGGCACAAAGAAAGCCAAATTTTTACAATATTTGTTCCAGTACTAAGGACAATGTGTAGACCAGGCTACAACCGGCCAAGAAACATTAATTCAGTTGAACTGAATTAAAAACATAACCAAATTAGCCCATGCTGGATACAACCAGCGCGCTGGCAACAACCGGCCAACAAAACTTTAAGTTGGACTATCTTAAAAAGAAACCGAATAAGCCTACACTGGGTATAAACAGCGTGCCGGCTGCAACTGGTCGAGAAACATTAACTTAGTTGAGCTGATTCAAAAACATAGCCAATTAGCCTACCCTGGTTAGGAACAGCGCGCCGGCAACAACCGGCTAACAGAAAAGAGAAAATTTAGCTGAACTGTATCGAAAAACAAAACCGAATTAGCCTACGCTGGGTATAACCAGCGCGCCGGCTACAACCGGCCACGATTTTTAAAATTGATTTAGTTGAACTGAATCAAGAACACAGCCAAATTAGCCCACGCTGGCTACAACCAATCGCCGGAAACAACCGGCCAGCAAACAATTTGGTTGAACTAACTCGAAAACGAAGCCGAATTGGACAACGCTACAAGCAATTGCAAAAAGGGTTGAGACATTGTGTACTGTAGTCTCAACCTTTTTGCAACTGCTTGTCTAAGTCACATGTCGTGATATAGCACTGGATTTGCCTTTCGGAAATGAATCATAGTTGATGTACGTTATCAATGTAATGACTTGATTTGAAAAAAACAGCATTTTATGCCACTGCGACTAGGCGTTTAAGAAAAGAAAGTCCAAAATGTGCCTTTTCGACATTTCTCTACGGCCCTAATTAGCGCGAATTTCAACCAAAAAAGGAGTGTTGTTCTAAAACTTGCCGTAGTTGCTCAATATCGTGATGTATTTTTCAAAGAACGTTGCTATCTTATTGCAATGACGCGAATTCTGTTATTTACAACCTCTTTTTCTTTCTAGAAGGTTTGTTTGCGTTTGCTATCGACGGAAGAAACGTGCGTGTATTGAACTGATAAGGATAAGTCTTTGTAAATAATACGTCATGTGATACTGTGATCGCGTGTTCGCGCTGTAATAAAACGGCGAGATACTTTTTGCTGGTCCAATTTGTCCAGTCAATTTCGGATTACACTCTAGTTGTGAAAATATTATCATTTCTTCGTCTTTTTGCTAGCTAGCTTTAATCTGGCCGTGTGTTTTGCACCGTGTATCCCATTTGTCAAGTTTCGTATATTTACTCAGATTTCGTGAAATTCTTCCATAGCAGCGTTTTGTTCTGGATTTTTTCAACCGTTAAACAGACATTCCCCAAATGGAGTTGTTTGAGAACTACGGTAAAAATGCCGAGTGTGGGCTTTCTTGTACATCCCATAGAAACGAAGAGCGAGGCACGATGACTGGGACAGATGTCTAGCGCTTTCTTCCACTTTAATGTGAGAATCGACGAGCAAAACCAAAAGGATATTCCAAAATGTGCCAAATGTTTCACAAGATTTATTTCGGAATGGAACAATTAGCGAAATACGTACTTGCAGAATTCATCGATTGTAATTTAATACTCGCGTGAACGGTCAACGGTCTACGGTCTACAGAGAGAAATAAGAACGTATGTAATCTTTATTTGTTGTTAAGTGTTGACCGTGGAAAACATGTAGACCGTGGCGAAATTTTTATGAAACGAAATTGAGCGCCTTTTCTTAGTAGAAATGTATTATAGGAAGATATTGTTTCCATTTTTCTATAAATAATGTAATGTTTTCGTTCACCTATACTGTCACGAAAGCGTGACATATAAAAGATGTCACGAAAGCGTGACATGTAAAAGCGCGAAATTACTGTAATAATTGGACCATTATTGCCACTAATTACAACGCACTGACCGTTACACTATTTCTCAGCCAAAATTGAATCTTTTCTCTTTCTACTGATGCCTTTTAATCATATATTACGTGCGGGTTCCTCTTGCTATTGGTGTTTAAATTGAAGTACTATTCAGACAAGCAATTGCAAAAAGAGTTGAGACATTGTGTACTGTAGTGAATATTTCGAGGGTAACGTGGTTTTCAACAACTCCGCACCCCCTCCCCCCTTATCAATGTTGTACCAGATCAGAAATGCCATTCAAACTGACAGTCATCAACATTGGAAGGGGGAGGGGGGTTAGTAGCACATTGTATTGTTTTCATTTGTGTTACGCGGTCGCTTTTGTACGGAATGAACACTTTTTTTGGAAAGTGTCTCACCCTTTTTGCAACTGTTTGTAGTTATAACCAGCGCGCCGGCTACAACCGGCCAAAGAGCGTTAACTTAATGAACTGAACCAAAACATAACCAAATAAGCCTACATTGGCAACAACCAGCGCGCCGGCAACCGGCCAACAAAAAAATTTAGTTAAGACTGAATCGAAAACAAAACCGAATTGGCCTACGCTGGGTATAACCAGCGCGCCGGCTACAACCGGCCAAGAAACATTAAACTGATTTAGTTGAACTGAATCAAAAACATAGTCAAGTTGGCCTACGCTGGCTACAACCAGGCGCGCGGGCAACAACCGGTCAACAACAAAAAAACAATAGTTGAACTGATTTAGAGGCACAAGTCAGTCATAAAAGATAGAAAATTAGTTGACCTGGGATCAAAAGAAAAAAAAATGGCCAAATTCGCCTACGTTGACTCCAACCAGCGTGCCGGCTGCAACCGGCCAAAAGACACATTGTTGTTGACCTAGAGTCAAAGACGTAACCACGTTTCCGACGCTGGCAAAATACCAGCACGCCGGCTAGAAAAGGAAAAACGTAACCAACAATTACAAGGTAAACTTATGGAAGAACGCGCCAAGTATTTAAAGTATTGAAATTGAGCTGCTGGCGCTGCTGGAACTGCTAGCGCTGGAGCGCCTGGAAGAGGAGTCAGTAGAGGGGCACGTTGTTCAGCCACAACAGGAACTTCAGCAAAAAACTCACAATCAGCGTTTCAAGCAATTTGGCGCAACGAACAACAAAGTTTGTCCTTCTTACACCTTTGCATACTACTGAATTAGGGTGTGAATTCCGTGTTTATAGCACTTTCTCATTGGTAATCAGCTCCCGTGGAATTTTCGGGCAATTTGAATATTAGAACTCATAGCAGTACAAGGTAAAAAGGGCCGATTTCGTTTCTAGAGAAGGACGCAAACTTCCAACGCTCGCCAACCAAAAGACATTCAAGGTGTATTGCAACCAATACATATTATCTGGTGGATAAGGCTATCCGCTCTTTGATCAAGTAGGCCCACGGTATGAGCCAATAGCCCAATTTACAGTTGGCTGCTTAGGTTTGTATCAAAACAAAGTCACTCCAGCCTCAATTGCGGAAAACAATTCGTGTTGTCCACTGAAACTTTTGAATATTAATGCAGAGGTTGAATTTTTTCTAGCAAAATAAATAATTTCAAAAGTCAACAAAAACAATGGCGTCACCTAAGTAGCTGACAATAAATTAACTAGCTATAGTTGTTTAAAACTTCCGCTAATTCAGTGTTATTAAATGTTATATCAATGATCTTTGTCAATATTATACTGGGCCCTTCTGAATACCAACTCCGGCTGAATGGGCTACTCTGTTTTGTTTTAATAAAGTTTGATCGATTTATTGAATATCTGCCGTAGCAGTAATATACAGTGAAGCGAGGCAAGTGTACAAAGGCCATTGAAGAGATTGTTGGACGGTAAAGGCATCCACAAACTTACCACAATCTGTAACAAAAAGGAAATTAATTTTGACTTTCAATTTTTAGTTTAACATTTAAAAAAAAACACATCACCTAAAATTCAACTCAAAAATATAGATGAAACTCACCACCAAATTTAACACCTTTCGATTGTTCTATTTATATATGTTGCTGAACTAGCGAGAGTAAGTAAGTAAGCAAGTCAATCTATTAGTCCATTTATTGCTTATTGCTCTTTAGATATCACAAGATTAATAACAATAATAATAATAATAATAATAATAATAATAATAATAATAATAATAATGATTTTGAATTCTTCTTTCATTGCTGACGCGATATTCCTTATCTGTAATGTCCTTTTTTTGTGTAAGTGCTGTATTGTAAGCAGTTTTCCTCATTGTAATTAAATTACACTTTTAGCAATGTACTGTAAATCTTGTATGTAGTTTTCCTTTGTTTTGTATTCCTGTATTCTGTTGTTGTGGAAAATAAAATTAACTGTTATGAAAAAAAAGTCAATCTATGACTCGTCTATGAGTGTAGTGAGTAGTCGCCCGAGCTTAAACTGATGTTTAAAAACAGTCGACAACACATAATATTGTACATATGCCATAAAAATATGCTTAATACAAAAAAAATGCGAGGAGCGTTTTGGGAAATATTGGTCGAGGTATTTTTTAAATTGCAAAAAAGAAATCTCGTGATAAACCTGTTTCAGGCGTTTAAAAAGTTGGGAGAGGAGCAAAGAGAAAATTCAGAGCCACTGTTGGAGGTTGGAAGTGGAAGAAATAATACTTCCATCAAAATGTTTACGGGCGATCCGTCGACCGGCTCTCTCGCGCCCTTCCCACTCCGTCACCGCTCACAATATTTTACCTCGTACACCCTCTATCCTTCGCCCGCTACTTAATCAACGCCTGGAGCAGGCGAAATCATCTAATTAACACACTTTTGCTTTTAAAAGATGAATTTCAATATTTTAATAAAATGGAAACAGGCTATGAAAAGGCGAAAAAATACATCTGCCCCAAAACTCAACCCAAAAATGAAAATAAACAACTACCGCCTCATTAAATACCTGTGGCTTTTCTTAAATGACTATTGTTAAATTTGCCATGTTTGACTTCCAAAAGACACTTGGGCAGGTGACCATCAAAGAGGACTCATATTAAAAGCAAAGTTCAATTTTGAATTAAATAAATTTTGAAATAATTTATTGTCTTTTTTACGCACAACAAAATTCGACAAATACATAGAAATTACAAATAAATCTTTCTGAAAATATTGATTTAAACAAAACAACAGCTAACTAGAAGAACAGCAAAGTTGTCTGATTGCGTCCTTTACTGCTTGCCTTACTTCTTTAATCCTCCAACAATCAAGTAATGGGTTTAATGACGAGTTTAAGTAAACTAACATCAGTGATGATAGCTTAGCAATGAAAAGAGATGAAAACAGGTCTTTTTGAGTTAACAAGACTTCCACTAAACCATCTGGTAAATATCAAACATCTAATGCCGACTGTACCCACAATGCACTGGACACTGCCTTCTTATATCGCGCTATATGTTTAGTGGAATTGCTTGGCTCGGTTGTTCTCCATGAATGTTGTCCTGTACTTGAATTTGATGATGGCGGAAAGTGAAGAAAATGGTTGCATAAGAGACAATTGATATGATCAGACATACTGATATAGCTATGTTTCCATACAATTTGGTTGCAATTAAGTATGACATTATTCCAAAAGTACATTGTTGATCCGGCAATGGGCAAAGCCCAAAGAACAGTTACAGTTAGATAAGTTCGCTTTAAAGTTACAACTTGTCTGTATCTGAGCCCCAGCAACAGAGCGAGAAGTCTTTCCACACTTATTGCAGTTAAGGTAAACAGTGACACTGAAGCCAGAATATAGCCTGTGATTAAAGCTACAACAAATAGGTTGCGGCAAATATTCCATCGTTCGCTCACCACAGACATCATAAAAGCAACAAGAAGAAGTTCCGCAATGATACCAACGCAGAGATCAGTTGCCGCTAGGTTGCGATACAAGAGTTTGGGCGGCGGATGAAGTGAAGTCTCCTTGTGAAGGGCAACAAGGATCAGAGTATTCCCCAGAAACGCAGTAATAGACAAAAAATGTTCACAAGGAAAAATCATATGAGGTGGCTGTGTAACCCTTCTGTTAATTCAGCCGAGCAAACCAGTTATTTGATTGTTGCCTGTTTTTCATCCCCAGTAAAGTTGGTTATCGCCATTTAACTGCAATATGAGCGCTTGTGCACTTGAGTGGCAGATGAACCGCTTCTTTATTAGAACCTTAATATGCCAATTCAAGCGCGTTTTAATTTTGTGCCCTATGTAAAATTTTACAACCGGCAGTCGGTTAATTATTAGTCGTACCACATTCTGTTTATGTCCTATAAAGAATGTTTTATTGATTACTATTATTATTTAAAAAAAATATGCCAGATGGATAAGCAACGCCGCATAGACCAAATGAGGAGAAAAACAACGCAAGAAACAAAATCGACAACGGCATCGTTTCAGAAGAAAACTTCAAAACCTTTGAAGTTATTGTAGAAAGGAGAATTTTATTTTACTTTTTCAGTTAAGAAGGAAGGTATTCACTAGTCTTAGGAGTAGGTTACACGGTGTTTCAATTTCTAAATTATATTAGTGTATTTCTGTTTTTGTTGTATGTTTTATTTCTTTTTTTCTTTCTTTTATTCTTTAACTACCTGACCATGCACAACAAGGCAAAATATAACGTTATTTCATTAAGGTATAAGAGAGGGAGAAGAGATCGGATTAAGAGGAGGAGTATATTATCATCTTTAAAAGATCAGAAAGAAAATTTGTATTTTATTCAAGAAACACATTCAGACCTAGCAGGTGAAAAGATGTGGCAAAGTGAATGGGGTGGTAAAATATTTTTCTCCCATGGGACGCGACACAGCAAGGGTGTTTTCATACTATTAGAACCCACTGTTAAGGGTGAAGTAAAATATTCTGTTAGCAACAAAAGAGAAAAAAAATAGTTTAATTACCACTCATATGAAAAATTTTAAAGTTATTCTCTGTAACATCTACGCTCCAAATAACCAGCCAGAACAACCAGAATTAATGCAATAATTAAATAATTGCATTACTCAAAAATGCAATTAAAACACGAGTTTTAAACCTTTTTTGGATACAAATACATTCAAAATGGATTTTCAAACAGTTTGCAAATAGTTTAAGAATTTGTAACGTGGATTAAAAAAATTACATTAACTGTAATGATGGTAATAAAACCTATTTGAAATATATTTTAAAACGTTTCTGTGGATCTGAATTTATCAAAACCACACTTTAAAAGGGTTTTAAAAATATATTTCAATATCGTTTTAATCAGGTTACGTTTAAGCATCGAAACAAATGACCAAAAAATAATTTAAAAATGTAATTCAAATTCCTATCTTTTTATCTATTTTTTTAAAAAGAGATTAAAAATAGCTTTTCAAAATACATTAAAAACAGTTTTGAAATAGGCTTTACTTTGGTTTGATAGCTTTAAGTTAAATGATAACAGTAATTTTTAAACTATCCTGTCTTTCCTCGTGGAGAATAGGGCGTTCAAATCCCCTCCTCCAAGTTGTTCTGTCTCAGGCTGCAGTCTATGCTTCTCCGCAGGTTCTAAAAATACAACTTTAACAACAGACAGTCGTGTCAATAACAAAATTCTCGAATGTGATTGGTCATCCGTGTGCCTATTTCTTAAGTAATTGGTGCGCAGTTAAGTGAGTGTCCAATACATTTTTTAATTACCTTCAAGTTTATTTATCAATAAGTTACAACACTCCTTACAAATACTGTACTTACAATACTACTACTATTTTACTTACAACACGTTGCAAATTAACATTAAATTACAAAACATTAAAATATACAAAACTTGCGTTACACGTTTATACATTACATCTTAAAGTTGAGAAAGGGGTGGCTTCCATAGATAAAAAAAAAAACTTTGCTTTTTGGCTTTTAGAATAGAAAACTGATCTTTGCATAATTATCCTATCTCTTACAAAATCAAAAAAAAAAAAAGGATAGATTCGGGAGTCCATGCTCTATTTTTTTGCAAAAAGATGTCTCTTGCTTAGTAGGATGAAATAATTAAATATATGGGTTTTTGGATCTTCAGGATTGTAGCCATACATTATACATAATTCATCTACTGAATAGCAATCACCACTTTGGTTGTTCCACCAGCTAATCACTTCGAATAAAAAATTTTGGATTATACTACAAGTAATTAACATATGTGATAGTGTTTCTAGCAAGTTACAATAGTTACAAAGAGGAGAGTCTACAATATTCATTATATATAATCTATTACCGTGTGGTAGAATATTATGAATAATCTTAACTTGAAACATGCATAGTTTTGTTTCTTTAGTTATCTTAAAAGGAAGCATGTAAATTGCATAAATCTTACAAGCATCTACTCCTCGTCTACAGATCCTAGTATTGGCTAGTGAGTGTCCAATTACTGTAATAGCAAAGCGCACAAATGACGTCAGTACTCATGTTTGTCTGAGTTTATAATTTATTCTTGTTTATTCTTGCATTTCTGACAATAGAAATTCCTTATTAGGAATCCCCTGAGAGTCACTTTTGGTTTGTTTGTCTGAGTTTTAGTTCTATAAATAGTAATTGTGCGCTTCGCTATTGGAGACCTACGTTGCGCGCGCGTCAATATCTGTTGCACTTAAATGGGTTCTTTTTTGCTGTTTTCCTCCTACTTTCAAACTGATAGAAAATATCCTAGACGATTTGGGTCCAACAAAGTCCACATAGGCTTTTCAATCTCAAATTGTGTTATTTATGCGATTAATTAGTTATCAAACTACGTATCATGCAACTCAGGGGTAATCGTGCTCGTAATTTCAAATCGTCCTCGCGCTACGCGCTCGGCCGATTTGAAAGTACTCGCCCTCCACTCAGTTCAATTACTAATACTTCAATCAAATTTAAACATAAAACAATGGCGATATTGGCTGCGGTCACATCTGGGCTAGTGACTAAAGTTAAGACGGGGATAACTTTAGTAAGCTATTTCGGCAATGTGACCGCTTCTCTGTTCGCTCTAACTATACCTGTAGTTAGAAAATTTACGTCTCGGTGATCCAAAACAATACAGACTAACTATAGTTATACCAAAGCAGGGTTCATGGGTTAGTCTTAAAGACGAAGTTCCAGTATAAAAGGAGCCTGGCCTGGCCATTCTCACCTCCAGTCGTCAATAAACCACTGAAGCATAAACAACTGACAAATAACATGCGTCAAGACCATTGCTAACACAATTTAGAAAAACTTTATGAAAGCTATTTCAGAAGTCTTTATGAACTTCTATTTCTTTTTTAGCCTAGGTAAAATCTTAGTTTTATCAGATTTTTGAAGCAATTATGTCCAAAGGACGTGCAAGTTAACCACGTTTTGTGACTGAAAGACGCCTAAAAAGGTGTGAAATGGAGGAGGAGCTAAGCCTTTGATACCGGAACTTCGTGTTTAAGTTTACAAACAAAGAACCAATCAGAATGTGACAATTCTTTTCGCACGTGCGAGATGAGCATATATAAATATGCAAAATAAAAACCAAGCGTGAAGCGAGGGGGAAACCAAAAACAACAAACAAAAATTTTACATACAACAAGGTGGCAGCACGTGTACCCGGCGTCGAGCATCCGTTAAAATTCTCAGCTTATTTCTCATTTTTCACCGACGGTTTGCCGCACGAAAAAAATAAATAAGAAGAAAAACTAGACACACTTTACGTCGGTCAACCATGTTGACATTTCACGGATCAATAATAAGGGCCGTCACGAACCTCTTTCAATTCTGACGTCATCCATAGGCTAATTAGAACTAACTGTAGTTAACTGCGTGGTGTGACCGTAAACTCGATCAAAAGGACTAACTACAGTTAGGTATGACGTCACGTAACTTGAGATTAACTTAAGTTAAACTTTAGTTACGTCGTAAATGTGACCGCAGCCATTGTGAATGATGAATTTCCTTTCCAAAAAGAAAATGGAAAAATACTCAAGTGACTTAAGACATGGATTTTTTTATCCTTAAAGGACCACTGCAGAGATTTTATTCTTTTTTATTCTTTCTTGAGATATAACTTTCCTCGGTCATGGGGTTCAAGGAAATCAACATTTGACTTGTTTAATGTAAAGAAAGTCTTATCAACCGTCACTTGATAAACCTTGATTGATGACGTCACAAAACATGTTTTTTGAAATGGGGCAAGTTTGCAATGGCCCTTACTGTAGATGAGTACGCCACGCCAACATATCAGCGGTTTCTCGCTTTCTTGACCCTATAGTCTCGTTTTGATGTTTACGAGAACATCTGACGAGGATTAGCGTAAACATCAAAACGAGACTATCGGGTCAAGAAAGCGGTATGTACTTTGTGTATCCCTTACTATTTTGTATTTAAACACTTAGTTTTTATTTCAGTAGAAAAAGAAGATAAAAACAGCAGAATAGGGAATCGAACCTGGGCCGTATGATGTACTCCATGCACACTATCCACCACACCACCGAGGACTAGCTGCCGGAAATTGTAATTTTTAAGGGATATAAGATAACATGCTGCTAGCCCAGACCATATATAAGAACTAACCCTTTCGATACACTGGAAATAGTGGAATCAGTGCTTAACCCTAAATACTAAAATCAGTGCTTCAACCCCAGATACTGTAATCCGACCCTAAATTGCACTGCAACATATCTAAATACATTACAATAAGGGATGCATGAAGTACTATACATTATGATCAGGGATACACCAAGTACCTAGGAAGAAAGCGAGAAACCGCTGATATGTTGGTGTGGCGTACTCATCTACGATAAGGGCTTAATTGGAAACATGTCGCGTTAATTGTTCTACGTAGTATCAGCTTTGCTCACTATGTTTTAATTGGAAAGTTTGAAAACTTTGCCATCAAAATGCCTAAAAGGTTCTTTGCAATGTAACTCCGCCTTTTAGGGTGGTATCCATCATATGTCTTGTAGGATATTTTGACAAGTGACCTGTTTCCTAAATTGGCGGTTTCCGTTGACACATGGAAACGATCATCAGATCATTTTCATTTGATAATTAATATGCAAACATCACGCTTGGGTGTTCTGTGATAAAACCAAAGCAAGAGCGATCACACCTTTACAATTACAACAAAAAGGATATGGCGCGATGAATCAATCGGTATCCGAAATTAAACAGACAACGTAGTGCAAAGCACGAACAAGAAATCGTACTCAGGGTCAGTATTGTAGCCTACCGAGTTAATCTCGCCCACTTAACATTTTTTAAACAGCTTTTTTGGATTCTGGGACTGAGAAGTGGGAGGCATATTGAACTCACACCCCTCCAAGAGTATTAAAGCTATGGCTATGAGACTAAGATTGTTTAATGTACGTCAAAAACTCAACTATGAATTCGAAATTTCTCGTTATCTTTATGAGATTCTTGCTGATTGCTGAACTGCGTCTTGTTTTCGGGGGTCTTTTAATGTCCCAAGGCGTCCAAGAAGAAACAAGCTCTGCCAACAGAAACACAAGAAAGGAAAAGATGGACGACTTTATTCCTTCATTTATCGATATTGATATTGTGGTTTGTCTGCGGAAGAAAATTTTAATTTTGACCATTGATGATTTTATTACGCTACGGGGTGCAATGTAACTTAATAACACAACAGGTGTTCTTTATACAAAACAATAAGCGAATCATAGCAAACAAGTTAAGAGCGGCTGAACGTATCTCTTGTCCCACACAATAACTCAGCGATGAATTCAAAACAGTTATTTTTCTTCATAACTTTGTTGCTTATTCTGAGCGGCGACCTGTTTGACCAGACAAATCCTGAGGGATTTGATGCAGCGAGACGAAGACGAAGTGGAAATCGGAGAAGAAGCTCGGGCAAAAGCAATAATGTTTTTGTAACTTCAGATCTGAACACTTGGCGTGTCATATATGGTATGGGTTTGAAATGTGCAGTCTCAATAACTTCACCTCAATTTAGCTTTAAGTTGTTTTGACGCCGGAATCACAATGTTGACAGCAATTTCATAACTTTATTACTTGCGGAAAGGAAACATAGTGATAGCTGAATGTAAATTCGAATACACCTTGAAATTAGTAAAAAAACCACAATTTTTACCGATTATTTTGCCAGAAATGACATTACTTGTTTTTAATTCTATCCACTCTGACCGGCAGTTGCTCAAGATCTTCAAAACACTAAATGACCGGCAATCCGACATTTCTGACAAACTCAAGGAATCGAAAGAACTAAACTATGCTATGTTATGCTATCTAAGTGATTCTGAAGAGCTTTGTACTGAGATCTTAACCCAACCCTTGGTTTACACTGGGCACAGAATACGAAGCAATACGTTCATGGCACTCAAAATAAGCTGATTTTCTGTCAAGTCTAGCTGAATGTTTGAAGATCCGAAATTTTGTAACTGAATAGTGGGCTAATTACTGTTGGTATCCTGCTAATTTGTAGTTTTAATTTGCCTTGAACATTTCTTTGTTAGGGTACAAAGAAGGAACAAGACAATTCTACTCAATAACTGCCTCGCGAGGAAGATTTCTCCAGGCTTGTTATGAGTAAAAAGGGCAAGATACAGCGACCTTATCAACATATTGATTAATTTATTAAAACTGTTATTCAAAATTGTATTTTTCCGAAATATCCCAGAAGCCATTTGGAAAACAAAGAACTGCGAATTATAATGTCAAATGTAAGGACTATAATAATAACAATGAATAAACGTTCACAAATGTTCTGAATTTTGGCGTCACATCCTCTTAGCTAAAGCGTATCAATGAAAGTCTTTGGTTGAAGCAAACTTCTTAAACATGCAAACCTAAACCTATACCGACACCTGCCGTGAAACGAAAGCTAAAAGTAATCACATGTTTACCATCACAGCAAAGGCAATTATTATTCAAAGCAAAATAGACAATTAGCAGTGCAAAGGGCGTAAGATAAATCGCAGCTCTTGCTTAGTATCACAATCGTTGCCTATTGAGTGAATTCTCAAGGAATGCTGGTGAAAATGACGCAACTTTCTTCCAGTGAATTATACCGTAATGGCATTTTTTGAATTAAGATTGGCCAAAACCGTCTTGCTTGAACTACCAAAAGCAACGACAAATCGGCGTTATTATAACAATTAAAACCGCAGATGGATGTCAATTGCTGCTACTTGTCAATATTTTGCGAATGTGAACAGAAAACATTAATTTTCCAGGTTTACGACTAAAAGCGGTGTCTATATTAGAATTTTTGTGGTTCGTGAAATCGATTGAAAAAATAGCACGTTAATTTGTTTAAAAAATAGATTGTTATGACTGAATCAGGTTTGCCAAGATCAGTAGCCTAGAAACAAATATAATTAATCACCTGTAGATCCATTAGAAAACCAAGATTATGTTTCAAAATTGGAGTGCAAGTATCAAATCAGTGATATGGCTAGAAAAAGATATTTACTTGTTATGGATCTGCTAGAAAAATAACACAATAAAATGCAGAAAATAATCAATACCGGAAAGTCTATCTTTTCGTTACAAACTACGCCAAATTTGGATAAAATGTAGATTGAATTCTTGTTTTATAAAGTCATGTTGCTTTTGAAAAAATTGTGTTCACTGAAAACAGCAAGTTTGATAGCTTTAAAACGTTCAGGTGAAAGTATTATGTTAAATCAGTTTGTGGTTTAGTTGGCTTGATACGGTTGTAATATATAAACAAAGCTTATAAAAGTGATTTAATTTTGATGTTAAATTCCGTGTCAATAAAAGAAGGATATAAGTTATTGACCAAGACTTAAAGCTTGAATTAACAAAAGAAACA
The DNA here is from genome assembly GCA_022457155.1 of Cladopsammia gracilis. NCBI lineage: Eukaryota > Metazoa > Cnidaria > Anthozoa > Scleractinia > Dendrophylliidae > Cladopsammia > Cladopsammia gracilis. Next base: position 765,896 of record JAJGOT010000360.1, read on the forward strand.
ACGAAAAACAGATGAGCGTCGATTCTTCTTCAGGCTAAGGGAATTTACCGCGACGATGCTCAGGCAATTCTGTCTAGAATAAGTTTTCCAAAACCGCTTGCCAAAATCTTTTCATACCTAACTTTATTTTTTATCAGTTACTTATACAACCTATTTAGCTTTAATTCGTCTTGGCATGTTCTAATAATCTTGGATTTTAAGTTTCCAAAATCAGACATAAAAATAGATTGTTGTCTTATTTGAAAATGATTAAAAATAAGCGCTTGCTAATATTTATTCGTATGATACAATTGTTCCAACTGAACTGATCGCAACAGCAGTAGATATCATGCACTGTACATGTATTGCAAGCATAAAATCATCACCCGTTCCAAAAGCGAATGTTTCAAACATTTTGAAGGAAGAAAGAAAAGAGTTAAGTTTCAAGTCTTATCGTAAGGGATCAGACCAACAATGGAAAAATTAAAGAAGAACAAACAAGATACAACTGAAGACAATGCACTTATTCGTTTTTAAAACGTTCATTTAAGAGAGGATCAAATAAAGAGGCCTTCAGGGATTAGCATCGGAATGGTGAGTAGTTAACCGAATTTGTCTAGTTTAAAAACTATAAACAGATGGCCGAAATAGCGTATATATTTTTTTACGCGAGATAAACTTTAAAGAAACGGTGTTCCTTGTAAATACTTATGGTTTTCTGTGAATTTTAATTTTAAGCAGGAGCAGGCCTTTAATATCTATAATGCAGCTTTGGCCCCTGATTATCATTGTTTCCAGAACGCACTTTTTTCGGTGACAAGCCAGATGAAACCTAACCCATCAGATGAGAAGATCACTGACAGCAATTTAATTTCAATAAAACTTTACTAAGCTAAGGAGCACCTTTCTGCTACTTAAATCAGGATCTAATTTATTGATAATTGCTAAAGTAATTTAACCACAAATGATCTAGATCGAGCGAGCAAGATCAAGCGAAGCTTTTAAGACAAAAACGGAAGCATTTTATATTATGGTAGTCATTTTTGATAGTCATATTTCATGAGCTAAATAATGTCAACCGACTAACGTAGTTAAATGGAGCACCGAAACGCGAATGTACTAGATATCAAGTCAAACAATGATGCCAGAAATTGATAGGCTTGTTGTTATTGCACTCCACCTTGTGTTACAGGATACAGTGTAAATTAGTAACCGTTAATAATATATTGCCATAGGTGGTGTTTGTTTAGGTTTTCCTGAACATAAAACAAAGGACGTATTTCGTTTCGCAGCATACATGTATAAATTACACGTCATGAGCTGAGGCTTACCAATGAATTGCTTGCTATCCAATAAAAAAGATATCAACGATGGATTCCAAACGACTTTTTGTCTTCATGTGCTTATTGCTGATTCTTAGCTGCGTCCTGTTTGACCAGGCGGAGTCTTTGGCGAGAAGGTCACACAAACGCAAACAAAAGGAATGAGATGAGAACCACTTTATTCTTTCAGATATCGACAAAGAACTCAGTGCTTCGTCTTCCATTTGGATATGTAATTTGTGATTATGAAACCAGAATCATCTATATGTGTTAAACGCGTATTAATTAAATAATTTGGCTTCTTTAATTTTGCTTCCAGAATCAAAATGTGGATGCATAGTTTCTTTATTTTGGAACACAAATTTGTAATAAAACGTTCACGATTGGAAACGAATCAGTAGAACAGACGATTTTAATTAAGCGTTTGGTATAAATCATTGTCTCAGTGACAGGTCCCAACCAAACCGCATGCATAGACCACTATGAAATTTGTCTGTCCTAATGACAAATTTAGCATCCCCACCTTGGACGTAATTATACAAAAGCCATCCTATTGAAATTGTCGTTCATTCCATCTTTTGAGATAAAAAGTAGGTAGGTCTGTCAGTCAGTCGGTCGGTCGGTTGGAACAAAAAAGAGAAACAAACAAACGAAGAATAATTATGGGTAAATCAGTGATTTGACTACAGTGCATGAATTTGAAAAAGTCAAAGATCTCATTTTACTTTAGAAGTTATTTACAGACCTTGACGAGCGTATTGATGTAAACTCTAGCAATGTGGGATTTGCAGTTATAATTTCTTTTGACCTTTTCTTTTTTAGGCTAAAAAGGAGGAAATTGGTGGCACCTCTCCTTACCTGATTGACTGGCCTCACCTGAAATAATGCTGAAATCAAGATTTCTCTTTCAACATGCAATGATTTTAGAGTGAAAGATAATTCAATTTTGCTGTAAAATCTAATAAGTCAAATACATCATAAAAAGCTGTCAAGTTAGTAAAATGTAATAAATAACCAATCAAAATAAAATTTCGTCTTTGATAATTATTAGCACTACATGTTCTTTGTTCTTCTTAGAAAGTTTTTGAAGAGTTAATCAACGGATGGAAAAATCTTTGGATAAAAACAAATCTCTCCACTTATACATGTAAACCAATTTACCTATAGCTGTCGTAAAACAAGACAAACTGATCACACGCTCATGATCACAGGAATGCTAGGATTTCTGGCGCAATAATACAAGATTCATAACTCAAAGCGAAACATAAAGAAAGTGCAATGCGCGAAAAATAATTAATTATTTTGTGGTTACCGTATTCATAGGTCGTTTACTATAAGAAACGGTGTTTGCTGCAGGAGGAGGCCTTTGAGATCCAAGTTGTAGCTTCGGCCGTTTTTTTGTTGTTGTTACTTTATTGTGGTGTTAGATGTAAGGGTTCCTTATTTTGTCAGTTGGCTTGATACGGTTGTAATTAACCCTTGGTCGTGCAAGGGAGGGAGGTGGATGCCACTCCCGCCACACCCCCTCCCCCCAAACTCCCTCCCCCCACCCCCTTATCTTTTTCTTCGACTTTGTCAGCCATGCCGTATTCTGTAGCTGTTTGTTTGGCCCTAAGACACGTTTTGACAAAGTTTGGGGAGAATTTGGTTATGCCATTTTAAAATAAAAATGCGTGTTTCTCTCCTGTTTTGGTAATTTTTTTTTTCGTTAGTCGTGACACCTCGAAATGACGAAAAGGGATAGTGCCACGATGGGGTTATACATTTGCCTGTACGTCTGTGGCATTAAAGCTCTGGGATACGATTAATCATTTTGATCGTAAAATAATATTAATTATCGAACAATAAAATAGAGTGTATTTGATATTGACCCAAACATCACACTTGATCTAAGAAAAAACAACGACAGGTGTCAATGGTTGCTTCTTTGGTAAGGGACGGTGGAAGGCAGGATAAGTCCTAAGCCATCACAACAAAGTATATCAATAAAACTTTACTAAGTAGACATTTTATGCTGTTAAATGACCAATTTAGTGTTTATTGCTGAAGTAATTTAGCCACAAATGATCTGTCATAATTTCTTGCTAGTTGAAGTGTAGCTTTAAGAAAAATATACCCCGAAGAAATTGATATTATGGTGACTTAATTATGAATCAAAATAAATCAGTCAGATAGTCAAATAAGGCACTGAAACGCCATTCTAAATATTAGTTCAAGTGAAACAATTGCTGATGATTTGATGTCAATTCGACTCACGTTGCTTTACAGGATATAGCGTAAGTTAATAACCATTAATGTTGCCACAAGTGGTCTTTTAAAACAAAGCATCTAGTTCGTTTGGCAGCTTGTTAGTGAAAACCCTAAGTGCTGAGCCTTACCACTTAACTGCTTACTATTCAATAAGAAAGATCTCAGCGATGGATTCCAAACTTTGTGTCTTCGTGTGCGTGTCGCTGCTTCTTTGCTGCGTCCTGTTTGACCAGGCCGAGTCTTTTGTTCCGGGAGGCGGCGGACCCAAAGGAAGGCGAAGGCGAAACAACTTTATTCGCTCAGATATCGATAAAGAACTCTATTCCTTGTCCACCATTTGGGTATGTAATTTGTGATTTTGAGTCAAGGAACACCTTTTTGTGTATAAATTGTATTTATTAAGAAATTGTTGACTGCAGTTGCGAGTATAGCAATATGGATTTACCTTATTTGGCAATAAAATTGTCAAATGAATTGTCCACGATTAGAAACGAATCAATAGAAGAGACGACTAGCCTTAAAAATATATCATTGTGTCGGTCCCAATCAAACCGTATGCATAGACTTGTACAAAAATTGTCCTTTTGTGACAAAATAACGACAAATTTAGCATCTCCACCTTGAACAGAAGTATAATCAAAAGGCTCTCAGAGCCATCTTTAGAATACGAAACAACTTAAAGTTGGACGACTCCTGAGGGATTTGATGGGCCGAGGGTGAGACGAAGATGAAGGGGAAATCGGAGAAGAAGCTCTGGCAAAAGATATGTTTTTATAACTTCAGATCTGAAGGATTAGAACTTGGCGTGTCATATATGGTATGGGTTTGATAATTGTAGTCTCAATCACATAAAACCTTTTCACATTTCACCTCTTTTTAGCTTTAAGTTGACGCTGGAATCACAATGTTGACACCAATTTCAAAACTATGTAACTTGTCTGCAGAAGAAAACATAGTGACAGCTGAATATAAATTAGAATACACCTTGAAATTAGTAAAAACCATGATAATTTTACCGATTATTTTGCCAAAAATGACATGCTACCGCTTGTTCTTACTTCTATCTACTTGACCGGCAGTTGCTCAAGATCTTAACTAAATGACCGGCAGTCCGATATTTCTGACAAACTCTAGGAAATCGAAGGAACTATCTGAACTATGCTATGCTATGCTATGCTATCTAAATGATTCTGAAGAGCTTTGTACTTAGACACAGAAGATTTCCGGTCAAGTATTGCTAAATGTTTGAAAATCCAAAATTTTGTAACTGAATAGCGGAGGCTAATTACTATTGGTATCCTGCTAATTTGTAGTTTTAATTTGCTTTGAACATTTCTTTGTTAGGATACAAAGGAGGAACAAGAACATTCTCCTCATTAACTGCCTCGCGAGGGAGATTTTTTCCAAAGACTTGTTATGAGTTTAAAGTGCAAGATACAGCGAGCTTTGAAGTAGATTAATTAGTTAATTAAACCTGTTATTTAAGATTATATTTTTCCGGAAATATTCGAGTAGCCAATTGCAAAACAAAGAACTGTAAAGTAAAATGTCAAATGTAAGGAATAAAATAATAACAATAACTAAACTTTCACAACTGTTCTGATTTTTGGCGTCACATTCTTTTAGCTAAAGTTTATCAATGAAAGTGTTTGGCTGGAACAAACTCTTTGATTGTATATGCAAAGCTAAAGCTATACTAACACCTGCCGTAAAACCAAAGCTAAAAGTAACCACATGTTCAACAACAACAACAATAACCTTTATTTACGTCCATAACTGAGAAATTTACATTTTTAGATAACTAATAAAAGCAGGTCAAAATTAAGTTACAAAAAGATGATACATGTTAATATTATTATAAGGGACGTCTAGGAACTTAATAAACAAACGTTTCTGTGTTAGCTCCTGGCTATTAAAATATATTTTTTTACACAGTGGTGGCATGCATGATATAGCAAAACAAAAATAGAAAACACAAAAAACACTTACAAAACAGACACTTCTAAAGCAAGAACAAATTGTGGACAGTTAATTTTCAAATTGCTTATTTAATAGGTAATGTTTTAGTAACGGCGAGAAGGGGAAATTTGGAAGATCTTTTAAATGACGAGGAAGATCTTTCCAGAGATCAACAACTAGAAATTGAATTGACTGTTCACCATCACAGCAAAGGCAAAAAAAAATATTCAAATCAAAATAGACAGGCAGTAGTGCAAAGGGTGTAAAATAAGTTGCAGCTCTTAGTAAGTGTCACAGTCGTTGCCTATCGAGTGAATGTCATGAAATTTTGGTGAAAATGACGCAACCTTTTGCCAGCGAATAGCGTAATGACATTTTTGTAAAGCTTGAACTAACAAAAAGCAACGATAAATCGGCGTGATTACAAAAATTAAAACAGATGGACGCCAATTGATGCCTTTTGTCAATATTTTACGAATGTGTACAGAAAACATTAATGTTCCAGGCTTACGACTAAAAGCTGTGTCGATATTAGGATTTTGCGGTTCGCGAAAACGGTTGAAAAATAGCACGTTTATTTGTTTAATAAAGAGATTGTTTTGACTGAATCAGGAAAGATCAGAAGCCTAGAAACAGTATAGTATTAATCACCTGCAGATCCATTAGTGTTTAGAAAACCAAGGCTATGTTTCAAAATTGAAGTGCAAGTATCAGATCAGCGTTATGGCTAGAAAACATGATTTACTTGAAATGGATCTGCTCGGAAAATAACACAATAAAATGCAGTAAAAAAATCAAGACAGGAAAATCCATCTTTTCGTTACAAACTACGCCAAACTTGGCGTTCACTGCACAATAGCAATCAATGCATTGAGATTGAATTTATGAGTAGGCCTTTTTTGTTCAATATAAATACGGAGGGGCCCCAGTGGTGGCATCGCAAAACAACGTCTGTATTCTCAGGCTAGGTCAGATGTAGTTTTTAAGAAAAAAAACCGGAAGAATTGATAAAATGGTGACTTAATTTTGGATCAAAATAAAAGAGTCATCTGATCCGTAGCTAGTGTTTTTATAGACTAAGATTTATACATTTTTATCCGTAATTGTATATGTAAATTTTTTGTAAATTTCTTATTTTAGGGGCCACAGGGCCACAGGGCCCACACTGCATGATAACAGTTGTATAACTGAAGTGGCTACCCTGTTTAAATATTTGTTATTTATTTATTTATTTATTTATTTATGGTCACATTGCATGAGCTAAATAATTTCAACCGATAAACGTAATAAAATAAGGCACTGAAACGCCAATCTAGATATTATAATTCTAGCTGGATTTTTGAAAACCATGTTGCCCTTAGTAAGCGTGTGTGAGTGTGCGTGATAGTCTAGTTTGGCAGGAGCAGTCCTTTGATATCCAAGTTGTATCTTCGGCCGTTATTTTGTTTTTGTTATTTTATTGTGGTGTTAGATGTAAGGGTTTCTTAATTTGTCAGTTGGCTTGATACGGTTGTAATTAAGCCTTGGACGTGCAAGGGAGGGAGGTGGATGCCACTCCCGCCACACCCCCTTCCCCCACACTTCCTCCCTCACCTCCTTATCTTTTTCTTCGACTTTATCAGCCAAGCCGTATTCCGTAGCTGTTTGTTTGGCCCAAAGACACATTTTGACAAAGTTTGGGGAGAATTGGTTACGCCATTTTTAAATAAAAAGGCGTGTTTCTCTCCTGTTTCGGAATTTTTTTTTTCGTTAGTCGTGACACCTTGAAATGACGAAAAGGGCAGTAGTGCCACGGTGGGGTTATACATTTGCCTGTACGTCTGTGGCATTAAAGCTGTGGCATTAAAGCTCTGGGATATTTTGATCTTAAATTATATTAATTATCGAACAATAAAATAGAGTGTATTTGATATTGACCCAAACATTACGCTTGAACTAAGAAAAAATATGTCAACATTACTTCAATAAAACTTTACTGAGTAGAAACTTTCTGCTGTTAAATGACCACTTTAATGTCTATTGCTGAAGTAATTTAGCACAAATGATCTGTCATAATTTCTTGCTAGTTGAAGTGTAGTTTTTAAGAAAAATACACCCGGAAGAAATTGATATTATGGTGACTTAATTATGGATCAAAATTAATTTGTCAGATAGTCAAATAAGGCACTGAAACGCCAATCTAAATATTAGTTCAAGTGAAACAATTGCTGATGATTTGATGTCAATTCGACCCACGTTGCTTAACAGGATATAGCGTAAGTTAATAACCATTAATGTTGCCACAAGTGGTCTTTGTGTTGCTTTTCCTGAACATAAATGAAAGCATTTAGTTCATTTGGCAGCTTGTTGGTGAAAACCCTAAGTGCTGAGCCTTACTACGTAACTGCTCACTATTCAATAAGAAATATCTCAGTGATGGATTCCAAACTTTGTGTCTTCGTGTGCTTGTCGCTGCTTCTTTGCTGCGTCCTGTTTGACCAGGCCGAGTCTTTTGTTGGGAGAGGCGGCGGACCCAAACGGCGAAGGCGAAACAACTTCATTCGCTCAGATATCGACAAAGAACTCTATTCCTTGTCCACCATTTGGGTATGTAATTTGTGATTTTGAGAAAAAGAACACCTATTTGTATTGAAATTGTATTCGTTAAGAAAATGTTGACTGCAGTTGCGAGTATAGCAATATAGATTTACCTTATTTGGCAATAAAATTGTCAAATGAATTGTCCACGATTAGAAACGAATCAATAGAAGAGGCGACTAGCCTTAAAAAAATATTATTGTGTCGGTCCCAATTAAACCGTATGCATAGACTTGTACAAAAATTGTCCTTTTGTGACAGAATAACGACAAATTTAGCATCTCCACTTTGAACAGAAGTATAACAAAAGGATCTAAGAGTCATCTTTAGAATACGAAACAACGTAAAGTTGGACGACTCCTGAGGGATTTGATGGGCCGAGGGTGAGACGAAGATGAAGGGGAAATCGGAGAATAAGCTCTGGCAAACGAGATGTTTTTATGACTTCAGATCTGAAGGATAAAAACTTGGCGTGTCATATATCAGTGGTATGGATTTGAAATTTGTAGTCTCAATCACATAAAACCTTTTCACATCACCTCTTTTTAGCTTTAAGTTGACGCTGGAATCACAATATTGGCAGCAATTTCCAAACTTTATAACTTGTCTGCAGAAGAAAACATAGTGATAGCTGAATATAAATTAGAATACGCCTTGAAATTAGTAAAAACCATGTAATTTTACCGATTATTTTGCCAGAAATGACATGCTAGCGCTTGTTCTTACTTCTATCCACTTGACCGGCAGTTGCTGAAGATCTTAACTAAATGACCGGCAGTCCGATATTTCTGACAAACTCAGGGAAATCGAAGGAACTGTCCAAACTATACCATGTTATGTTATCTAAATGATTCTAAAGAGCTTTGTACTGAGATCTTAAACCTAACCCTTGGTTTACACTGGGCACAGAATACGAAGCCACAAGTTCATGGCACTCAAAATAATATGATTTCCGGAAAAGTCTTGCTAAATGTTTGAGAATCCAAAATTTTGTAACTGAATAGTGGTATCCTGCTTATTTGTAGTTTTAATTTACTTTAAACATTTCTTTGTAAGGGAAAAAAGAAGGAACAAGATAATTCTCCTCAATAAGTCGCGAGGAAGATTTCTGCGAAGACTTGTTATGACAGGGGAGGAAATCGAAGGAACTATCCAATCCAAACTATGCTATGCTATCTAAGTGATTTTGAAGAGCTCCAATTTGTAGATGCTATACGCAACATTTGGTTAACACTGGGCACAGAAGCCATTAGTTAACATGGCACAGAAGATTTCCGGTCAAGTAATGCTAAATGTTTGAAAATCCAAAATTTTGTAACCGAATAGCAGAGGCTAATTACTATTGGTATCCTGCTAATTTGCAGTTTTAATTTACTTTGAACATTTCTTTGTTAGGATACAAAGGAGGAACAAGAACATTCTCCTCATTAACTGCCTCGCGAGGAAGATTTTTCCAAAGACTTGTTACGGAGTTTAAAGTGCAAGATACAGCGAGCTTTGAAGTAGATTGATTAATTAAATCTGTTATTTAAGATTATATTTTTCCGTAATATCCGAGTAGCCGATTGCAAAACAAAGAACTGTAAAGTAAAATGTCAAATGTAAGGAATAAAATAATAACAATAACTAAACTTTCACAACTGTTCTGATTTTTGGCGTCACATTGTTTCAGCTAAAGCGAATAAATGAAAGTGTTTGGCTGGAACAAACTCTTTGATTGTACATGCAAACCTAAAGCTATACTAACACCTGCCGTAAAACCAAAGCTAAAAGTAACCACATGTTCAACAACAACAACAATAACCTTTATTTACGTCCATAACTGAGAATTTACATTTATAGATAACTAATAAAAGCAGGTCAAAATTAAGTTACAAAAATATGATACATATTAATATTATTATAAGGGATGTCTAGGAACTAAATGAACAAACGTTTCTCTGTTAGCTCCTGGCTATTAAAATATATTTTTTACACAGTGGTGACATGCATGATACAGCAAAACAAAAATAGAAAACACAAAAAACACTTACAAAACAGACACTTCTAAAGCAAGAACAAATTGTGGACAGTTAATTTTCAAATTGCTTATTTAATAGGTAATGTTTTAGTAACGGCGAGAAGGGGAAATTTGGAAGATCTTTTAAATGACGAGGAAGATCTTTCCAGAAATCAACAACTAGAAATTGAATTGACTGTTCACCATCACAGCAAAGGAAAATAATATTATTCAAATCAAAATAGACAACTAGTAGTGCTTCCATTGAAACAGATATGTTTTTTGACTTTTCAAAGTGATACTAACAATAGGTGACAGTGTCCCTTTTTAAAACCCAACCCTTCCCTTGCAGTTGGTTTACACTGGGCACAGAATACGAAGCCGTAAGTTCATGGCACTCGAAATAAGCTGATTTCCGGTCAAGTCTAGTTAAATGTTTGAAAATCCAAAATTTTGTAACTGAATAGTAGGCTAATTACTATTGGTATCCTGCTAATTTGTAGTTTTAATTTGCCTTGAACATTTCTTTGTTACGGTACAAAGAAGGAACAAGACAATTCTACTCATTAACTGCCTCGCGAGGAAGATTTCTCCAAAGACTTGTTATAAAGCGACCTTAGAAGCACATTGATTAATTTATTAAAACCGTTATTTAAAATTATATTTTTCCGAAATATCCCAGAAGCCAATTGCAAAACAAAGAACTGCGAATTATAATGTCAAATGTAAGGACTATAATAATAACAATAAATGAACTTTCACAAATGTTCTGATTTTTGGCGTCACATCCTGTTAGGTAAAGCGTATCAATAAAAGTGTTTGGTTGAAGCAAACTCCTTAAAAATGCAAACCTAAACCTATACCAACACCTGCCGTAAAACCAAAGCTAAAAGGAATCACACGTTCACTATCACTCAAAGGCAAATATTGGTAGTTTCTTGGTGTTGCGGATGGTGTGATCACCAAATGACGTAAAACAAAAGATTGAAAAGACACTGAACAATACCCACACCACAACACAAAAGCTAACCAACAATGGCTTCCGCAACACCAAGAAACACCCCAAATATTATTCAAAGCAAAATAGACAATTAGCAGTGCAAAGGGCGTAAGATAAATCGCAGTTCTTGCTTAGTATCACAGTCGTTGCCTATTGAGTGAATTCTCAAGGAATGCTGGTGAATTACACCGTAATGGCATTTTGTGAATTAAGATTGACCAAAACCGTTTTAGCTTGAACTGCCAAAAAGCAACCACAAATCGGCGTAATCATAAAAATTAAAACAGATGGATGTCAATTGCTGCCACTTGTCAATATTTTGCGAATGTGCACAGAAAACGTTAATTTTCCAGGCTTACGACTAAAAGCGGTGTCTATATTGAAAAATAGCACGTTTATTTGTTTAAAAATAGATTGGTATGAGTGAATCATGTTTGCCAAGATCAGTAGCCTAGATATAAATAATCACCTGTAAAAAACCAAGATTATATTTCAAAATTGAAACAAAAAAAAAAAAAACAATAAAATGCAGTAAAATAATCAATTATCTTTTCGTTGCAAACTACGCCAAATTTGGGTAAAATGTAGATTGAAATCTTGTTTTAAAAAGTCATGTTGCTTTTTAAGAAATTGTGTTCACTGAAAAACGGCAAGTTTGATAGCTTCAAAACGTTCAGGTGAAAGTATTATGTTAGATCAGTTTGTGGTTTAGTTGGCTTGATACGGTTGTAATATATAAATAAAGCTTTTAAAATGATTTAATTTTGATGTTAAATTCCGTATCAATAAAAGAAGGATACAAGTTGTTGACCAAGACTTAAAGCTTGATTTAACAAAATAAACAATGAACAACAGATGAGCGTCGACGCATTCTTCTTCAGGCTAAGGGAATTTACTACGACGATGCTCAGATAATTCTATCTAGAATAAGTCTTCCAAAACCGCTTGCCAAAATCGTTTCTTACCTAACTTTATTTTTCTATCAGTTACTTATACACCCTATGCGGCTTTAATTCATCTTGGCATGTTCTAATAATCTTGGATTTTAAGTTTCCAAAATCAGACATAAAAATAGATTGTTGTCTTATTTGAAAATGATTAAAAATAAGCGCTTGCTAATATTTATGGTATTCTGTGAATTTTAATTGTAAGCAGGAGCAGGCCTTTTTAATATCTATAATGCAACTTTGGCTCCTTATTATCATTTGTTTTTACTTGACGGCGCCTTGTTTTGTTTAGTTGACCTGATACTGTTGTAGTCAAAAGCCAGTAGAAATGATTTAATTTACATCTTAAGTTACTGAACAATACATGTACAATCGAGTGCATTCGACAGATAGGATGGGCGTAAATTGTTGCTTCTTTGGAGGAAAAAAATATTAAAAAGGCTTGTCTTAAGAATGTAGGTATTAAAGAGTATTTCAGAACGCACGTTTTTTTTCGGTGAGAAGCTAGATGAAACCTAACCCATCAGAACAAAAGATCACTGACAACAATTTAGTTTCAATAAAACTTTACTAAGCTAAGAAGAACCTTTCTGCTACTTAAATATCCAGTTTATTGATAATTGCTAAAGTAATTTAACCACAAATGACCTGCCATAGTTTCTTGCCAGTTCAAGCGAAGCTTTTAAAACAAAAACGGAAGCATTTGACTTAATTTTGAATCAAATGAAATAAGTCATTTTTGATAGTCACGTTTCATGAGCTAAACAATGTCAACCGACTAACTTAGTGAAATGGAGCACTGTAACGCGAATGTAGATATCAAGTCAAACAATGATGCCAGAATTTGACAGACTTGTTGTTATTGCACTCCACCTTGTGTTACAGGATACAGTGTAAGTTAGTAACCGTTAATAATGTATTGCCATAGGTGGTGTTTGTTTAGGTTTTCCTGAACATAAAACAAAGGACTTGGTTCGTTTCACAGCATATAACACGTTACGAGCTGAGCCTTACCAGTGAATTGCTTGCTATCCAATAAGAAAGATCTCAGCGATGGATTTCAAACTTTTTGTCTTCATGTGCTTGTCACTGCTTCTTTGCTGCGTTCTGTTTGACCAGGCCGAGTCTTTTTTTCCGGGAGTCACAGAAAAACCACCGCCGACGAAAGGAAGGCGAAACAACTTTATTCGCTCAGATATCGACAAAGAACTCTATTCTTCGTCCACCATTTGGGTATGTAATTTGTGATTTTGAGACAAGGAACATCCACAGGGTGTAAAAAAAAGTCTATGACCAAAAGTAAAGGGTCGCAACATTTTATAATCGTGGAAGATTCTCATCAAACTTTCACCCAATATCCCGAATGTCCTCTTCTTTCATTTAGTACTGGGTTTATCCTCTTAGGCTTCGAATGTACCAAGCTTTCAAGAGTTTCTTGACTAACTTTGTTCCAGGCGTTCTGCAATTTGCGCTTTAAAGCCTTCATCGTAGTAGTTTTTTGGCCTTTGTAGACCTCTACTTTGAGAATTGACCACAGATTCTCGATAGGATTCAGGTCTGCTGAATTGCCCAGCACTCCTCTTTCCTTATGAAATTTGGCAAGTTGTCACTGCACAATTCTTGGGCCAGCTTTGACGTGTGGGCTGGGGCGCCATCTTGTTGGAAGGTGAAGCTGCCAACATTATCCACCTCCTTGTTTTCGGTGATACTGCCTGTAGTTCGGCGACGAATTAGGCAATGCTTGAGAAGTTTGTCAAGTATATTGTTCACTTAATAATTGGCTGTCACAGTTTTCCAGGCGGGGCAAAGTTTAGCCGTTTGAGAGCTCTCGTAGACATGCCTCCCCAGACCATGATGACGTAAGCGCTGTTCTTTACTTGAGGTGCTTCTGGCACTTGGGATTCTTGAGAACCCTACACCACATCATTTTGAGGATTTGGACGACTAAAAAGGAAAAATAGTGCCTCATCCGAAAAGATAAAGTTCTCCCAGTCCTTTTCTGTCAGATGTTTGTGATCTTTTGGCAAACTGGAGGCGCTTTTGTCTTTGTCGTTTGGTAAGCAGTGGTTGCCTCTTCCTTCTCAATGCCTAGGGTTAGACAGATTCTGCTCCAGAATTGTTAAACAGTTGCTCAAAAATATCCCTAAAAGTTGCTCAAATGTTGCTTAAAATCGAGAAAGTTGCTTTAAAAATTTACAAAGTTGCTTGCTGAACAAAATCACTTTAATTATATGCTGTAACTCTTTCCTTGTTTATTAATTTCTAAATCGTTAAGTGACCTTAATGAATTACAAAGCACGGCTTAATAAACGAGAGGCATGCTGCTAGCATAGCAAGTAATACATGTTGCAGTCAAACTTGCGTATTTGATCCTCTTTCAAATTCATACGTTCTATTATTTCAATGTATGCAAATTAATGGTAATATGAAGTTTTAATTATAGAATGGAAACAGGTAACTGACACATCCATATTTGGAATCTATCAACAGATGATACCAAACAGATCCAAAAAGCAAAGATTTTCTGGTGAAATTTTTGTGAAATTCCAAAGAAAACAATTAATTTGATTAAAAGATAGTGCAAATATGCCAAAAATATGCAAACTTTTAAAAAAAGATGCTGGGAAGTTGCTCACTCTCCGAAAAGTTGCTCAAAATCGTAAAAGTTGCTCAAAAGTTGTCGGTAGGGTCGTACCTCTCATAAACCTCTATTTTCATTGGCCGTTCTAAAACAGTACCTGCTATTGTTTAGAGGGAAATGGGCATTGTTTAGGTCATTAGTCTATTGTTTTGGTGAGCCAATAAAACAACTCGTTCAAAGGAGATACGACATGACCCAAAAGTGTCGAACAGAATCTGTCTAGACCCATCAATGGCTTCCATCTCTTTGCCTTTAGAGAACTGGACACTGTTTGGTGGGAAACATGTATTCAATTCCACTCTCAGAAAGCTTTCTAGCTATTGTACGTGTTGAATTTCCTCGCTTATATTTTGCTTTCTGCAGCAATTTCGTCGCTTTGGCAGACTTGCGCTTGCAAGGCGGTCCACTCCTTGGCAAGTCTGTAAGTACTTTTTCTCTCTTAATTTGGGAAATCCAATATTTTAACCATCCTTGGCTGCGTTTAAACGTTTTTGCAAGTGCAGATATTCGCCAGCCTTCTTTATATAGCGAAACTAACTCTGTTCTCTCTTGAATGTTAAGAATTTTGACACAATTTTCACGACTTGACAACGTGAAGTGGCGGCTGCCATCTTGGAAACCAAGAAGACCGCTGACCAAGCTTTTCGGCTCAAGAAAAAGGATGAATCGAAAATGTAATCAACCAAACAATTTGTGATGAGTTCAATTTCTTTAATTTCTTTAATTCTAAATTAACATGAAATTGACCGATTATAAAAGAATTTAGAGCAAAATCAAAATTGTCAAACACTTTTGTTACACCCTGTATTTGTGTTGAAATTGTATTCATTAAGAAAACGTTGACTGCGGTTGCGAGTATAGCAATAAAGATTTACCTTATTTGGGAATAAAATTGTTAAATGAATTGTCCAGGATTAGAAACGAATCAATAGGAGAGACGACTAGCCTTAAAATATATCAATGTGTCGGTCCCAATCGAACCGTATGCATAGACTTGTACAAAAAGTGTCCTTTTGTGACAGAATTACGACAAATTTAGCATCTCCATCTTGAACAGAGGTATAATCAAAAGGCTCTAAGAGCCATCTTTAGAATACGAAACAACGTAAAGTTGGACGACTCCTGAGGGATTTGATGAGCCGAGGGTGAGACGAAGATGAAGGGGAAATCGGAGAAGAAGCTCTGGCAAAAGAGATGTTTATATAACTTCAGATCTGAAGGATTAGAACTTGGCGTGTCATATATGGTATGGGTTTGAAATTTTTAGTCTCAATCACATAAAACCTTTTCACATCACCTCTTTTTAGCTTTAAGTTGACGCTGGAATCACAATGTTGACAGCAATTTCAAAACGTTATTACTTATCTGCGGATAGGAAACAGTGACAGCTGAATATAAATTAGAATGCACCTTGAAATTAGTAAAAACCATGATAATTTTTACCTATTATTTTGCCAGAAATGACACACTTGTTCTTACTTCTATCCACTCTGACCGGTAGTTGGTCAACATCTTCAATACACTAAATGACCTGCCGTCCGATATTTCTGACAAACTCAAGGAAACAGAAGGACTATCCAAACTATGTTATGCTATGCTATCTATTTTAAGTGATTCTGAAGAGCTTTGTACTTTGATCTTAAACCCAACCTTTGGTTTACACTGGGTACAGAATACGAAGCCATAAGTTCATGGCACTTAAAATAAGCTGATTCACGGACAAGTGTAGCTAAATGTTTGAAAATCCAAAATTTTGTAACTGAATAGTGGTATCCTGCTTATTTGTAGTTTTAATTTACTTTGAACATTTCTTTGTAAGGGTACAATTAAGAAGGAACAAGATAATTCTCCTCATTTAGTCGCGAGGAATATTTCTACGAAGTCTTGTTATGAGTTAAACGGGCAAGAGACAGCGAGCTTAGAAGCATATTGATTAATTTATTAAAACTGGTAATTACAATTGTATTTTTCCGAATCCCAAACGCCAATTGCAAAACAAAGAACTGTGAATTATTATGTGAAATGTAAGGAATTTAATAATAATAACGAAAATACTTTCACAAATGTTCTGATTTATTGGCGTCATATTCTCTTAGCTAAAGCGTATCAATGAAACTGTTTGGCTAAAACAAACTCCTTGTTTGTACATGCAAATCGAAGAAACTTATCCAATCCAAACTATGCTATGCTATCTAAGTGATTCTGAAGAGCTTTGTAGATCCTGGGCACAGAAGCCATAAGTTGACATGACACAGAAGATTTCCGGTCAAGTATTGCTAAATGTTTGATAATCCAAAATTTTGTAACTGAATAGCGGAGGCTAATTACTATTGGTGTCCTGCTAATTTGTAGTTTTAATTTGCTTTGAACATTTCTTTGTTAGGATACAAAGGAGGAACAAGAACATTCTACTCATTAATTGCCTCGCGAGGAAGATTTCTCCATGAGTTTAAAGTGCAAGATACAGCGAGCTTAGAAGTAGTTTAATTAATTAATTAATTAATTAAAATTGTTATTTAAGATTATATTTTTCCGAAATATCCGAGTAGCCAATTGCAGAACAAAGAACTGTAAAGTAAAGTGTCAAATTTAAGGAATAAAATAATAACAATAAATAAACTTTCACAACTGTTCTGATTTTTGGCGTCACATTCTTTTAGCTTAAAAGCGTATCAATGAAAGTGTTTGGCTGAAACAAACTCCTTGATTGTACAAGCAAACCTAACCCTATACTAACATCTGCCGTAAAACCAAAGCTAAAAGTAATCACATGTTCACCATCACAGCAAAGGCAAAACAACATTATTCAAAGCAAAATAGACAAGTAGCAGTGCAAAGGGTGTAAAATAAGTCTCAGCTCTTCAGTGCTCTACCTTAACTTTTTAACTTACTAATCCTTGGGCTAGTGAGGTTAAAAATTTACTAGCCAACAGGCATCACCTGGTAGCCAGGCCTTAGACTAGAGCTTTCAGTCGTGCGCTGCGCTCACCTTTTTTTCGGTCGGGCTCCGTGCTCACTTCATTTTGATCGCGCTCCGCGCTCACTGAGCTCAACTTGTAGGCAAGTCTACAAATACCAGAATTATCTGATTGTCTGAATACTAATAAATTGATGTTGTGCTTTTTAAGTCGTGAATACGACTTATTGCGATTACTGGACAAAAGTCACTCGCTCATCATAAACTTTATATTAAATTTATTTTAAATTGTGGATGTTACACTTCAGTAATAGCATACATGGAGTCTGAAATGGAGGTAAACCAAGTCCGTCATTACGGTTTCACGCTCAATGAGCTGAAACGTCGGTTCCGGAAAACGTTGGCGTTCTTTTTCTTGTTATTAGTGTTTGGCAAGGATATCTGACATTAATAATGAAGGAAAAGGTAAGTTTGTCCCGTAATTTTCATTTTCGCTAGTAAACACATTCCTTCGTGTTAATAGCTACACACGAAGGTTTTAAGGTTTTAGAGGTCCTTCTTTGGTAAAAGATATTGGTACGTGGATCTGCACATAAGGGAAGAAGTCATAACATGTACAATCTAAGAGGACCCACCTTGTGTAGGGTAGGAAGAGGTCCGATGGTTGTTTCATATTCACGACTTGGCTCGCGAGGCCGAAGCCTTTGATTATGTTTGATTTATTGGCGAGATTATTACTGTACAATCATGCGGAACTTGTTGATTGTCCACCATGCCAGCGACGATGAAAGAGGAAGAAGATATTGAGTTACAAGTAAAAGTACATGCTGAACAGAAAATGTCGAGTGTTTGAATTTGACTTGCTTGTCCTTTTTGAATTCGAAGGATTTTTTGGTTGTGCTTCATCGCAAAAAAGGAGTCTATTCTTTCCATGCTTGATCAAGTGCCCAAATCAAGCATGGCGAGCGAGCGATGATTAAATTACAAGATAGTGGCCTTTCCATGAGTTACTGTGCCCCACTAGTGTTCAGTCTTCCCAGCAGTCTTTTGCTGGAATCGGCCATGGAGTTATCGATCGTAAAATGCGAGGAAACATTCTCTCTTTTTCTTTCTCTTTCTCTTTAGCGATCAACTACTTTTTTTCTTTATTTATTTTATCAAAACCTCTTCTAACATGACTAGCCCAGTGGCTAGTGATTCTGAAATTGGACTAGCCCAAACCTAGTTTTTAATAGCCCTGGGCTAGTGGACTACCGCTAAGGTAGAGCACTGGCTCTTGGTAAGTATCACTGTCGTTGCCTATCGAGTGAATGTCAAGAAATGTTGGTGAAAATGACGCAACCTTTTTCCAGTGAATAGCGTAATGACATTTTGTAAATTTAAGATTAACCAAACCGTTTAAGCTTGAACTAACAAAAATCAACGATGAATCGGCGTGATTATAAAAATTAAAACAGATGGACGTCAAATGATGCCTCTTGTCAATATTTTACGAAT
Organism: Cladopsammia gracilis; assembly: GCA_022457155.1. Classification (NCBI taxonomy): domain Eukaryota; kingdom Metazoa; phylum Cnidaria; class Anthozoa; order Scleractinia; family Dendrophylliidae; genus Cladopsammia; species Cladopsammia gracilis. The sequence goes on from JAJGOT010000360.1 coordinate 784,984, forward strand.
GTGTACAGAAAACAGGCTTACGACTAAAAGCGGTGTCGATATTGAGATGGATCTGCTAGAAAAATAACACAATAAAATGCAGCAAAAAAATCAAGACAGGAAAATCCATCTTTTTGTTACGAACTACGCCAAATTTGGGAAATATTTTTATAAAGTCGTGTTGCTTTAGAAGAAATGGTGTCCACTGCAAAATACCAATTAATGTATCGAGATTGAATTTATGAGAAGGCTTTTTTTATTAAATATAAATACGCAGGGGCCCCGTGCATGGTGGCGCCGAAAAACGACGTCTGTTTTCTCAGGCTAGGTCAAGTGTAGTTTTTAAGGAAAAAAAAAAAACCGGAAGAATTTGATATTATTGTGACTTAATTTTGGATCAAAATAAATTAGTCATTTTTGATAGTCACATTGCATGAGCTAAATAATTTCAACCGACTAACGTAATAAAATAAGGCACTGAAACGCCAAATCTAGATATTATAATTCTACAACCGTGGACAAAATAGCTTGGGACACTTAAGAAAATACTACACAATGACATTGTTTTTCGAAGAGAGAAACTATCGTTTCATTTCCTAGTCCTCCCTCCCCCCAAATACAAAGTTGAGACATTGTAGCTTGGTTATGTGCATAAAACTCGACATTGTATTGGGGGTGGGGAGTGGGAGGTAACGACAAAGACAATTTGTGGGGATAAAGGTTAAGTGTCCCAAAACTTCTGACCAAGATTGTAGCTGGATTTTTGAAAACCATGTCGCCCTAAGTAAGCATGGGGAGTGTACATGGCCTTGTTGTTTTGTCTCTAAACTCCACAATATAAAAACTAAACACTGTTGCTAGTTCTGTTTTCTCTCGCTCTCGCTCCCTTTCCCTCTTGTCTCTCTTCTCTGTGATGTTCGGGCTGATCGGGGTCATAAAAACCCTCGTTTGTCCTTGTTTGGCCTAGTAGTGAAATTGCTGTAATTTTCATCGCCTTTGTTTTCAAAAATTCAGATATTATATTATATTATAATTACAGACTTGTTGTTAATTCGATCCACCTTGTTTTAGATGCTTGGAATACATTCCAAGTATTCTGGAATCGGGGTTATGCCATTTATTCTTATTCCGGAATAAGGTCAATCGAACGCACCCTAAATCAAAATTGGTAAAAATGTAATTCACTTCAATCCTTGTAATCCTGCACTTTTTTTTTTTTACCAAACCACCGCTTCTGTTTTACTCTATAGAATCTTTCTATTCAATTTAGCTACACTGTATATCTTTAGTGGCATTTGGCGATATAACATGAATATTAAGGAAGCATAATTTCGTTATTTCGGCGAGACAGTGTCCCGTTAATTTTGGATCAAGTTAAATCAGTCATTTTGGAGTCACACTGTTTGAGCTAAATAATTTCAACGGGCTTAGGTAATGAAATGGAGCACTGAAACGCGAATCTCAGAGATATTAAAGTCAAACAGACTTGTTGTTAATTCGCTCCACACCTTGTTTTACAGGATACAGTGTAAGTTAATAACCGTTAAAATTACCACAGGTGATCTTTGTTTAGGTTTTCGTGAACATAAAACAAGGCACTTAACTTATTTCGCAGCATATAAATCACACGTTACGAGCTCAGCCTTACCAGTCAACTGCTTACTGTTCAAGAAGAAAGATCTCAACGATGGATTCCAAACGACTTTTTGTCTTCATGTGCTTGTTGCTGATTCTTAGCTGCGTCCTGTTTGACCAGGCGGATTCTTTTTTTGCGGGCCGGGAAGAGAAACGCAAAAACAAGAAAGGAAAGGAGAACGACTTTATCGACCAAGAATTCGATGCTTCGCCTGCCATTTGGGTATGTAATGTAAATACAATTGGCTGCGATTGCTTTACTAATAATATATAGTTGGAAACGATTGGAAACGATCAATAGAAAAGACAAGTGTTTGGTATAAATTAAATCATTGCGTCTCAGCAATAGGTCCCGAACCAAAGCACAAGCTTCGGCCACTGTAAAATCTGCCTGTCCTTTTCATGACAGTGTTAACTATGACAAATTTAGTATCCCCTCTTTGGCCTTAAATATACAAAGCCATCTCCACGTCATGTTCGTTTTCCATTCCATCTCTTGAGATAGAAAATAGGTAGGTCGGTCAGTCGGTCGCTCTGGAGAAAAAGACAACAATAGAACAACAAACACAGGAAAATATATAAATCAGTGATTTGACTAGAGTGAGTGAATTTGAAAAAGTCAAACATTTCCTTTAACTTCAAAAGATGTTTGCAGGCCTTTACGAGGGTAATGATGTGTGACTCTAATAATGTAAGATTTGTAGTTACAAGTTACTTTGATATTTTCTTTTTTAGGCTAAAAAGGAGGAAAATGGCGGTGCCTCTTGAGTTTCAAGTTTCTTCCCTGATTGACTGGCCTCATGTGACATATTGCAGAACTGAAGATTTCTCTGGAAACATGCAATGATTTTAATGTGCGAGATAATTTAATATATAGTGAGCTAATTAAAAATATATTTAAAATATGATAAGATTGAATAAAATATATATTTAAAATGTTATTTCGCTGAAAAATCTGAAAAGCTAAATGCATCATAAAAAGCTGTTAAGTTAATAGTTAACTGTAATGTATAACCAATCAAAATAAAATTTCGTCTTTGATGACTTTTGACAGTACATTTTCTTTGTTGTAACTCTACAATGTTTTTAAAGTTGTTCAAATCTTTGGATGTCTCTCCATTTATACATAACTATAACTGTCGTAAACAAGGCAATCTGATCACATGTTCATGATCACAGAAATGGCAGGATTTAGGCGCAATAAACTAAAGCTGTGTTCACACTAGGCCGAAACATGATTAGTCTGATAACGAATGAAACATGTTTCATCATAAAAAGTGTTCACATCAGGCAGTGCATTGCGCGAATCATGATTGAAACATGATTAGTCTGATCATGATTGAAACTACCTCACGAGGTAGTTTCAATCATGATCAGACTGAACACATTCAAAATGGCGGATGGATGCGGAGAAGACACGAGTGTGCAAAAGAACCAAAATTGGAGCTTTTATGAAGCCAAATGTCCAGTCGAAGTATGGGCAGACGAGGAAATACAACGAAAATTAGCGGCAATGGGAAGGAAACAAACCATATGGGAGAACATTGCCGCAAAACTGAATGAGAATGGTTTTAAGCGTACCGCATCGCAAAACAGCATAAATGATTCAACCATGCATGAAACGTGTTTGAAACCGACATCTGATGTGAACAATGCAAGAAGAAACACGTTTACGCGAAACATGTTTCGTTGAAACATGTTTACTCTAAACATGTTTCGGCTTTAATGTGAACGCAGCTTAAGATTGACGGCCTGGTCGCACTTCAGTCAAAAACAAAAATCCGCCCGTGCAAAAATCGAGGAAAACGAAAGAAACCGCTCCGGTGGGACACGCTTTTTGTGGAATGTTTTTGTTCTTATGTCATTTTGCACGGGCTAATTTTTGTTTTTGACTGTAGTGCGACATGGCCCTTGTTACTCGAATCGAAACATAAAGCAAGTGTATTGCGCAGAAAATGAACTGTGCTCATTCCTAGATGATTTACTGCCAGTTGACTTGGAAATTTAAAAGTAAAAAAGGAATGCTTGTCCGTTCAACTGAAATTCGCCATATAGCATAAAGAAAATATCGCTTTGCTTTTTCAAAGGTTAGATGATATATTTGATGTTATTACGTATTTGCACTACAACAGTATACCGTGGTGCTCAACTAAATCATTTCTATCTAGAATACTTCTTTGAAAAAATCTCGCCAAAAATATATCCTCCCCAAACCTTCTCTCGGTTATAATCAATTTTGGTATCTTCTTATCTTGAATTTAAATGCATAACTGAAGAATTCATAGAATCAGTAAGATGAACTAATGTTGCAAACGTAAGTCTGATAAATATATTAGTCTTTAGCTTCAAATCATTCAGGAATATTAAAATATTTCATTCCTTGCAAAATATCGCAGCTAAGAAAAGACGCAATAAAGCATAGGGCAGAAGAGATAATAAGACAATGTACCGACTGAAAATCCATTTAAGATTACTAAATAAAAAGCCATTGGTGTTGCAACAATTTTCTTTTCAGGTGCGATAAATGTTACTGAACTTAAAGCTGACTGTTTTGACTGTAGAAAAGAATGGAAAACCCGTAAATTTAGGGTATTTAATGTTCCAGACCCACGACAAAACCGGTGTCAATATTATGATTTTTGTGGTGTATGTAAACGATTGAAAAAGTAAACGTTTATTTGATAAATAATTTGTTTTGACTGAATCAGGTTCGCCAAGATCAATAGCCTTAAAACAAATAGAATCGATCACCTGTAGATCCATTAGCACGGTTTAGAAAAAACAAGGTTATGTTTCAAAAGTGGAGTGTAAGTGTATTAGTTCAGAGATATGGTTAAAAAATGTTCTCTGAAATCGAAATGGACCTGCTCTGAAAATAAAACACTTTAATAAGTGTAGTGAAATCGAGATCAGAAAATCCACTGTTTTGTAACACGCCAATTAAGGCCGGTTTTCACTAGCGCATAAGCATAAGCATAAGCATAAGAATATCAAAATCTTCCGTTCTTCTTATTCTTATGCTTATGCTTATGTCGCGGTGATTCCTAGTGAGGACAACATAAGAAAAACAAGTGGTTTGTCCTTCTTATGCTTATGCTTATGCTTATGCTTGCGCTTATGCTTATGCTTATGTCACAGTGTGAATCGGCCCTTAAGAGTGCGAATATGCGCCACAACAAGGGCAAATACTTTATATGTGAATTTTGCAATTTTCTGAGAGCGCGCTAGTAAAAACAGTTTTAAATACTTAGAGTTGTTATTCTCGTTTATTAAACAATTTATTAAGCAAAAAATTTTGCGATATGCGAATAGAAATTTCATATTTATATTTTCTTACATAAAGGCTCAAAAAAATATACGGTAACTCGTAAAAATACCTAGCCGTATTACGCAACTATTCTTTGAATAATCTCTATTTAAGGTTCGTATAAGAAGGGTATTTCAAAACTAATTTTTTTTTGGTAGAGGCCAGATGAAACCTAAGCCATCAGAAAACAAGATGTCAAAAACTTTACCAGTCATCTTCAATAAAACTTTGCCAATGTGAAATTTTGTGCTACCTTAATAACCAATTTAATGTTAATTGCTAATTACTGTTTCCGGGGTTACCCAGGCAAAGTTAACCAATCACAAAGCAGAACGGGAACAATAGATTCCAACATTTTTTACTTGAGCCAATGAAATGTCTAGTACACGACAATGAAATTTCAACTTGTTCGTTCGCCATGAAAACAGATCAATATAAGTTTTGGCGGATTACAGATAATTTGTTCGCTTTGTTCTCTCGTAACAATTTTAAGTTTTCTCTACGAGCGTGGCGAGTTTGAATTAACACGAGAAAAAAAACTCAACCGTCTGAGTCGAATATTTTTTTTGCAGAGTTCGTGGTTTCAGGTTAATAATTATTTCTATTATTCGGCATATACAGCTACAGACTTTCCTTTAACCAAAATTATTTTTTCAAAACCTTCACGGCCGCCTTTAGAGAAACCATAGTGCTAAAACCGCATAGAAAATCTGCAACGGAAAAAATTCTGACGACAATTTAATAAAAGAGAATTGAGATAAAGTAGCCGCTTTTTTCAAACGGTTAGAAAATAAATGCGTGTACATGCTACGTACGCCGGTAGTGTGCCTTGTAACATTTGCAAAACAAAACACTGAAACAGTCGGTGGTTGAGTTTTAATTTTTTCCGAGAATTCAAATCCGTCACGCAATTTTCCCATACGGCCGCCGCGTTCACTTGTATAACACATGACATCATCATTTATGTAGCATACGAAACTACTCAAATTTTTAAATCGAAAAGTCAACGCTGGCTAACGCTTCATGTAACAAGTTGAACTCGTAATGTCTTCGTACAGATAAACAGAAGACGAGAGTGAAGAACAGACTCCGATTCAAGATGGCGGTTCAACAAGTAAAGCTGTATTGAAAACGAGGTTGTGACGTAGCACGCCACAAGGCTGTGATGGTGTCACGCAATAACAATATTGTAACACTTCATTCAACATAATCTTCACGAGTAAACAAGTTGATATTTCATTGTTCTTTACTCGACAATTCATTGGTTGAAGTGAAAAATGTCGGAATCTATTGTTCGCGTTCTGCTTTGTGATTGGTTATCTTTGTCTGGGTGACCCCGGTAACAGTAGCCGCACTGAAAAAGTAATTTAGCCGAAAATGTTCCGTCGTGATCATAGTTTCTTGCCAGTTGAAGCGTAGCTTTTGAGACAAAAAAACGGGAGTATTTGATATTATGGCGACTCAAAAAGGACAGTTTCCCGGTTGAAATATCGTATTCTCATGATTATGGCGAGGAGCTTGCTTCAAGTTTGCTTTATTATCTTAAAATAGTAATAAAAAATCGCCAAAAGTGGTGAACGCAAAGAAATATAAACTTAAAAGATGAAATAACAACCTAAAAGACTACAAATTATACCAGAATGGAAACTTTGATTTCATGACCGCCTGCCACTAAATCAAAATTGGTGAACAATAATCCACGTTCATCCTTGTAATCCTGCACTGTTTTAACCAAACCACCGCTTCAGTTTCACTCTATAGAATCTTTCTATTCAATTTAGCTACACTGTATATATTTAGTAGCATTTGGCGATATAACACGAATATTAAGGAAGCATAATTTCGTTATTTCGGCGAGACATTGTCCCTTTAATTTTGGATCAAGTTAAATCAGTCATTTTGGAGTCACATTGTTTGAGCAAAACAATTTCAACTGGCTTAGGTAATGAAATGGAGCACTGAAACGCGAATCTAGATATTAAAGTCAAACAGACTTGTTGTTAATTCGCTCCACCTTGTTTTACAGGATACAGTGTAAGTTAATAACCGTTAATATTACCACAGGTGGTCTTTGTTTAGGTTTTCCTGAATATAAAACAAAGCAATTAGTTTGATTCACAGCATATAAATAACACGCTACGAGCTGAGCCTCATCAGTTAACTGCTTCCTATTCAAGAAGAAAGTTAGACCTCAACGATGGATTCCAAACGGCTTTTTGTTCACATGTGCTTGTTGCTGATTCTTAGCTGCATTCTGTTTGACCAGGCGGAGTCTTTTTATCCGGAACACAAACATAAACACAAACACAAACCAAAGAAAGGAGAGAAGAGAGACTTTATTGACCATGAACTCGGTGCTTCGTCTACCATTTGGGTATGTAATTTCCGATTTTAAGATCACGATCACCTATCTGTGATATAGTTTTTCTTCTAGGAATAAATTTTGACTGCGATTGCTTTAATATCAATACAAAGCTAGAAACGATTGCAAACAATCAATAGAAGAGACAAGTGTTTGATATAAATTAAATAATTGTGTCTGAGCGACAGGTCCTTACTAAAACCATAAGTTTCGACCACTGTAAAATTTGCCTGCCTTTTCATGGCAGGTTAAGACAAATTTAACATTCCCGCCTTGGTCTGAAATATACAGAGGCCATCCCAAAGACATGTTTGTTTTCCAATCCATTTCTTGGGATAGAACGTAGGTAGGTGTGTCGGTCAGAACAAAACGAATAGGAAAACAAACAAACAAAGTAAAAACATGATAAATGTCTATTAAGTGTTTTGATTAATGTGCGTGAATTTCGGAATAAGTCAAAGATTTCTTTTTTCTTCAAAACATGTTTGCATACCAATACGAGTGTATTGATGTATGACTCTAGCATTGTGAGATTTGTAGTTATAATTTGCTTTGACATTTTCTTTTTTAGGCTAAAAAGAAGGAAAATGGCGGTACTTCTTGAGTTTCCAGTTCCTTCCTGATTGACTGGCCTGACGTGAAATATTGGGGAACTGAAAATTTCTCTGGAAAGATGCAATGATTTTAAAGTGTCAAGATAATTTAATATATAGTGAGCTAATAAGAATTGTTAAAAATGTATTTAAAATGTTATTTCGCTGAAAAATCTGAAAAGCCGAATACATCATAAAAAGCGGATAAGTTAATAGTAAAATGTAGTGAATAACCAATCAAAATAAAATTTCGTCTTTGATGACTTTTTGCAGTGCATTTTCTTTGCTTCTAGAATGTTTTTAAAGTTGTTTAAATATTTGTATGTCTCCCCGTTTATACATCTAAAGCAATTTTCCAATAAATGTCGTAAAACAAGGCAAACTGATCACACGTTCATGATCACAGAAATGGCAGGATTTAGGGCGCAATTAATCAAGATTCATTACTCGAAGCGAAACATAAGGCAAGTGCATTGCGCAGAAAATAGATTGTAGTCATTCTTAGATCGTTTACTGCCAGTTGACTTGGAAAGTGACAAAAAGAATGCTTGTCCGTTCAATTGAAATTCGCCGTATTGCATAAAGAAAACATCGCTGTGCTTTTTCAAACGTTGGATTACATTTTTTGATGTTATTACGCATGTGCACCACAACAGTATACCGTGATGCTTGACCAAATTCTATCAAGAATACTCCTTTGAAAATATCTCGCCAAAAAATACATCCCCGCCAAACCTTCTCTCTAGCAATTTTTACTAAAAACTACATGGCCGGTTAGAATTTATTTTGGTATAGTCTTATCTTGAATTTAAATGGCTTACTGAAGAATTCATAGAATCAGTAAGATGAACTAATGTTCCAAACGTACGTCTGATAAATATATTAGTCTTTAGCTTCATATCATTCAGGAATATTAAAATATTTTATTCCTGAATAAAAAATCGCAGCTAAGGAAAAGACGCAATAAAGCATAGGGCAGAATCCATTTTAAAGATTACTAAATAAAAATCCATTGGTGTTGCAACAATTTTCTTTGCAGGTGCGATAAATCTTACTGAAAAATTTAAGTGTTTTGACTGTACAAAAGTATGGGAAACCCGTAAATTTAGGGTATTTAACGTTCCAGGCCCACGACTAAACCGGTGTCAAAATTATAGGTTTTGTGGTGTATGTAAACGATTATAAAAGTAAACGTTTAGTTGTTTAATAATTTGTTTTGACTGAATCTGGCTCGGCAAGACCAGTAGCCTTAAAACAAGTAAAATCACCTGTAGATCCATTAGTACTGTTAAGAAAACCAAGGTTATGTTACAAAATTGGAGTGCAAGTGTATTTGGTCAGATATATGATAGAAAAATTATTCTTTTGAAATGGACCTGCACTGAAAATAAAACACTTAAGTGCTGTGAATCAAATCTAGATCAGAAAATCCACCCTTTTGTAACGCGCCAAATTTGAGTAAAACGTAAATTAAAACTTGTTTTACAATTAGTCATGTCACAAACAGGAAAAACAATAGATCGAAATGGTGCAGTTATGTGCCAAGCGCGATACATTTGAGATTTATCCGAATTTACATGTAATTAAAAAAGTAAACAAATGGACGAATTTGCGTAAATCGTAGATTAAAACACAATTATATTATTTGACATCAGATTGCCTTCAAGGAAACAGTATTTACTGGAAATATTTGTGGTATTTTGTGAACTGAAATTGAAAGTAGGTGCAAGCCTTACATATCCAAGTTACTGTTTAGTCCCCTTATTTTTATTGTAATGGTAGAATTTGAGGGTTCCTTGTTTTGTTTAGTTAGCACGATACGGTTGTAATTAAAAGTCCGTAAAATGATTTAATTTGGATGTTTAACTACCGATCAATAAAATCCATTGTATTTAAGGTTCGTATTAGAAGAGTATTTCAAGGGTATTTTATGACTATGGCCAGGAGCTTGCTTTAAGTTTGCAAAGTTATGGCTCACTGAAATTTGAAGCATTTGTATGAGGAAAGACATTCTATCCTAACCAGCCTCACTTTCATGTTTTTCCCAAAATTTGATTGCCTCTAACTTCTCCTAAATTAAGAATATGGCCTTGAAAATGCACACAATGACTTGTTTTGACCTGATCTTTACCATTAACCAATTGCTTTTCTTTTCTTGAGAAACTGTCAAAACAAAATGCTGTTGGGCGGACATATTTGCATTCGGTGTATAAGACAAAACAATGACTAAAAAACTAAAAATTCTACGAGAATGGAAACTTTGATTTCTTGACGGCCTGTCACTAAAACAAAATTGATGAACAGTAATCCACGTTCATCCTTGTAATCCTGCACTTTTTTTTACCAAACCACCGCTTCTGTTTCACTCTATAGAATCTTTCTATTCAATTTAGCTACACTGTATATATTTAGTAGCATTTGGCGATATAACATGAATATTAAGGAAGCGTAATTTCGTTATTTCGGCGAGACATTGTCCCTTTAATTTTGGATCAAGTCAAATCAGTCATTTTGGAGTCACACTGTTTGAGCAAAACAATTTCAACGGGCTTAGGTAATGAAATGGAGCACTGAAACGCGAATCTAGATATTAAAGTCAAACAGACTTTTTGTTAATTCGCTCCACCTTGTTATGCAGGATACAGTGTAAGTTAATAACCGCTCATATTACCACAGGTGGTCTTTGTTTAGGTTTTCCTGAACATAAAACAAAGCACTTAGTTAGTTTCGCAACATATAAATAACACGTTACGAACTGAGCCTTACCAGTCAACTGCTTACTATTCAAGAAGAGAGACCTCAACGATGGATCCCAAACGACTTTTTGTCTTCATGTGCTTGTTGCTGATTCTTAGCTGCGTTCTGTTTGACCAGGCGGATTCTTATTTTGTGGGAAGGAAAGAACACAAACACAAAAACGAAAAAGAGAAAGGAGAGAAGAGCGACTTTATTGACCAAGACCTCGGTGCTTCGTCTGCCATTTGGGTATGTAATTTCTGATTTTAAGAGCACGATCATCTATGTGCGATATAGATTTTTCTAGAATTTTAATTCTAAAAAATTAAAAATTTAAAAATTCTGACTGCGGTTGCTTTAATAACAATACAAAGTTGGAAACGATTGCAAAGATCAATACAAGAGACAAATGTTTTGTATAAATTAAATAATTGTGTCTCAGCGACAGGTCCTAACCAAAACCACAAGCTTCGACCACTGTAAAATATGCCTGTTCTTTCATGACAGTGTTCAGACAAATTTAACATTCCCGCCTTGGTCTGAAATATGCAGAGGCCATCCCAAAGACACGTTGTTTTCCATTCCATTTCGTGGGATAGAACGTAGGTAGGTCTGTCGGTCAGATCAAAACGAATAGGAAAACAAACAAACAAAGTAAAAAATGATAAATGTCTGAGTGTTTTGATTAATGTGCGTGAATTTCGGAATAAGTCAAAGATTTCTTTTTTCTTCAAAACATGTTTGCATACCTATACGAGTGTATTGATGTATGACTCTAGCAATTAATGTGAGATTTGTAGTTATAATTTGCTTTGACATTTTCTTTTTTAGGCTAAAAAGAAGGAAAATGGCGGTACCTCTTGAGTTAACACTTTCTTCCTGATTGACTGGCCTCACGTGAAATATTGGGGAACTGAAGATTTCTCTGGAAACATGCAATGATTTTAAAGTGCAAGATAATTTAATAAGATTTCTTAAAAATATATTTAAAATGTTATTTCGCTGAAAAATCTGAAAAGCCGAATGCATCATAAAAATCGGATGAGTTAATAGTAAAACTGTAATGAATAACCAATCAAAATAAAATTTCGTCTTTGATGACTTTTGGCAGTGCATTTTCTTTGTTTCTAGAATGTTTTTAAAGTTGTTTAAATCTTTGTACGTCACCCCGTTTATACATCTGAAGCAATTTCCCAATAAATGTCGTAAAGCAAGGCAAACTGATCACACGTTCATGATCACAGAAATGGCAGGATTCAGGGCGCAATAAATCAAGATTCATAACTCGAAGCGAAACCCCCCGGGGGGGGGGGGGGGGGGGGGGTACTCAACAAAGTTTTGTACGGGGATGCTCCGCCCCAAGGTCCAAACCCTTACCCTTTCATATACCGTTTTTGACAGAAAAGGTACCCCTTTCATATACCTTTCATTGAAAATGGTACCCCTTTCATATACCTTTCTTTGAAAATGGTATCCCTTTCATATAGCCTTTGCGCGCGTCTGTTTGATATATTTTGAAAGGCGCTTTTTATAATACTTAGATGGCGGTTTTCCCTACTTTTTTGTACTTCAACTCGTGTTTACGCTGCCTTTTCCTGATTCTTCGTGAAATCCCTACCCTTTCATATACTTCAACTCGTGAAATCCCTACCCTTTCATATACCTCCAGCCTCAAAAAGGTACCCCTTTCGGGCGGAGCATCCCCGTATAGCCCACTATAGGGAGAACCCCCCCCCCCCCCCCCCCGGAGCGAAACATAAAGCAAGTGCATTGCATAGAAAATAGATTGTACTCATTCCAAGATCGTTAACTGTTAGTTGACTTGGAAAGTGTCCAAACAAGAATGCTTGTCCGTTCAATTGAATTTCGCCACATTGCATAAAGAAAACATCGCTCTGCTTTTTCAAACGTTAGATTATATTTTTGATGTTATCACGCATGTGCACCGCAACAGTATACCGTGATGCTCAAGCAAATTCTATCTAAAATACTTTTTGAAAAAACTCTCGCCACAAACATATCCTCGCCAAACTATACGGTTATAATCTATTTTGGTATCTTTTTATCTTGAATTTAAATGCCTAACTAAAGAATTCATAGGATCAGAAAGATGAACTGATGTTCCAAACGTAAGTCTCATAAATATATTAGCCTTTAACTTCAAATCATTCAGGAATATTAAAATATTTCGTTCCTTGCAAAATATCGCAGCTAAGAAAAAGACGCAATAAAGCATAAGGCAGAAAGGATAATTAGACAATGTACCGACAGAAAATCCATTTAAAAGATTACTAAATAAAAAGGCCACTGGTGTTGCAACAATTTTCTTTGCAGGTGCGATAAATCTTACTGAACTTAGTTGAGTGTTTTGACTATAGAAAAGTATGAAAAACCTGTAAATTTAGGGTATTTAATGTTCCAGAGGGCCACGACTAAACCGGTGTCAATAATACGATTTTTGTGGTGTATGTAAACGATAAAAAAGTAAACGTTTATTTGTTTAATAATTTGTTTTGACTGAATCAGGTTCGGCAAGACCATTAGCCTTAAATAAAATCACCTGTAGATCCATTAGCACGGTTAAGAAAACCAAGGTTATGTTACGAAATTGGAGTGCGAGTGTATTAGGTCAGAGATATGATAGAAAAATTATTATTTTGAAATGGACCTGCTCTGAAAATAAAACACTTAAGTGCAGTGAAACAAATCAATATCAGAAAATCCACCGTTTTGTAACGCGCCATATTTGAGTAAAAAGTAAATTAAAACTTGTTTTACAATTAGTCATGCTACAAACAAGAAAAAAAACAATAGATCGAAATTGGTGCAGTTATGTGCCAAGCGCGAAACATTTGAGATTAACCCGAATTTACCTGTAGTTAAAAAAAGTAAACAAATGGACGAATTTGCGTAAATCGTAGATTAAAACACAATTATATTATTTGACTTCAGATTGCCTTTAAGGAAACAGTATTTACTGGAAATATTTGTGGTATCAGTTATGAACTGAAATTGAAAGCAGGTGCAGGCCTTAGATATCCTTTTTTAGCTAAAAAAAAGTTAACAAATGGACGAATTTGCGTAAATCGTAGATTAAAACACAATTATATTATTTGACTTCAGATTGCCTTCATGGAAACAGTATTTACTGGAAATATTTGTGGTACTTTATGAACTGAAATTGAAAGTAGGTGCAGGCCTTAAATATCCAAGTTGCTGTTTTGTCCCCTTATTTTTATTGTCATGGTAGATTTGAAGATTTCTTGTTTTGTTTAGTTAGCAACGATACGGTTGTAATTAAAAGACCGTAAAATGATTTAATTTGGATGTTTAACTACCGATCAATAATATCCATTGTATTTAAGGTATTACAAGAGTATTTCAAGGGTATTTAATGACTATGGCCAGGAGCTTGCTTTAAGCTTGCTTTACTATCTTAAAATAGGAGTAAATAGGAATAATCGCCCAAGGTGATGAACGCAAACTAAAAATTCTACGAGAATGGAAACTTTGATTTCTTGACAGCCTGTCACTAAAACAAAATTGGTGAACAGTAATCCACAGCCATCCTTATAATCCTGCACTCTAAAAAAAACACCGCTTTTGTTGTACTTTATAGAATCTTTCTATTCAATTTAGCTACAATGTATATATTTAGTAGCATTTGGCGATATAACATGAATATTAAGGAAACATAATTTCGTTATTTCGTTCGGCGAGACAGTGTCCCTTTAATTTTAGATCAAGTTAAATCAGTCATTTTGGAGTCACATTGTTTGAGCTAAATAATTTCAACTGGCTTAGGTAATGAAATGGAGCATTGAAACGCGAATCTAGATATTAAAGTCAAACAGACTTGTTGTTAATTCGCTCCACCTTGTTTTACAAGATACAGTGTAAGTTAATAGCCGTTAATATTACCACAGGTGGTCTTTGCTGAGGTTTTCCTGAACATAAAACAAAGCACTTAGTTTGATTCGCAGCATATAAATAACACGTTACGAGCTGAGCCTTACCAGTTAACTGCTAACTATTCAACAAGAAAGGTAGATCTCAACGATGGATTCCAAACGACTTTTTGTCTACATGTGCTTGTTGCTGATTCTTAGCTGCGCCCTGTTTGACCAGGCGGAGTCTTTTTATCCGAATAGAGAACCACGGAAACACAAACACAAACATAAAGGAGAGAAGAGCGACTTTATTGACCAAGACCTCGGTGCTTCGTCTGCCATTTGGGTATGTAATTTCTGATTTTAAGAGCACGAACATCTATCTGTGATATAGTTTTTCTTATAGAAATAAATTTTGACTGCGATTGCGTTAATAACAATACAAAGTTGGAAACGATTGCAAACGATCAATAGAGAGACAAGTGTTTGGTGTAAACTAAATAATTTTGTCTCAGCTACAGGTCCTTACCAAAACCACAAGTTTCGACCACTTGTAAGATTTGCCTGTCCTTTCATTACCGTGTTAAGACAAATTTAGCATCCCCGCCTTGGTCTGAAATATGCAAAGGCCATCCCAATGACACGTTTGTTTTCCATTCAATTTCTTGGAATAGAACGTAGGTAGGTCTGTCGGTCGGAACAAAAAAAAAAAAAAAAAATAGGAAAACAAACAAACAAAGTAAAAAATTATAAATTAATGTCTGAGTGATTTTTAAAAAATTAAAATTTTTGCCAAGTGTGCGTGAATTTGAATAAGTCAAAGATTTATTTTTACTTGAAAACATGTTTGCAGGCTTATACGGGTGTATTGATGTATGACTCTAGTAATGTGAGATTTGCAGTTATAATTTGTTTTGACGTTTTCCTTTTTAGGCTAAAAAGAAGGAAAATGGCGGTACCTCTTGAGTTTTCACTTTCTTCCTGATTGACTGGCCTGACGTGATATATTGGGGAACTGAAGATTTCTCTGGAAACATGCAATGATTTTAAAGTGCAAGATAATTTAATATATAGTGAGCTAATAAGATTTCTTAAAAATATATTTAAAATGTTATTTCGCTGAAAAATCTGAAAAGCCGAATGCATCATAAAAAGCGGATAAAGTAATAGTAAAATGTAATGAATAACCAATCAAAATAAAATTTCGTCTTTGATGACTTTGGCAGTGCATTTTCTTTGTTTCTAGAATGTTTTTAAAGTTGTTTAAATCTTTGTATGTCTCCCCGTTTATACATCTGAAGCAATTTTCCAATAAATGTCGTAAAGCAAGGCAAACTGATCACACGTTCATGATCACAGAAATGGCAAGATTTAGGGCGCAATAAATCAAGATTCATAACTCGAAGGGAAATATAAAGCAAGTGCATTGCGCAGAAAATAGATTTTACTCATTCCTAGATCGTTTACTGCCAGTTGACTTGGAAAGTGGCAAAAAAGGGTGCTTGTCCGTTGAATTGAAATGCGCCGTATTGCATAAAGCAAACATCGCTTTGCTTTTTCAAACGAAATATTATATTTTTGAAGTTATTTTGCATGTGCACACAACGGTCAGTATACCGTGATGCTCAACCAAATTCTATCAAGAATACGTCTTTGAAAAAATTCTCGCGAAATATATATCCGCGCCAAACCTTCTCCCTTGCAATTTTTACTACAAACCATATGGTATATTCTTTTCTTGAATTTGAATGCCCAACTGAAGAATTCATAGATTCAGTGGGATGAACTACGTTTGGAACATTATGTTCCAAATGTACGTATGGTAAATATATTAGTGTTTATCTTCAACTCATTCAGGAATATTAAAACATTTCATTCCTTGGAAAACATCACAGCTAAGAAAAAGACGCAATAAAGCACAGGGCAGAAAAGATAATAAGACAATTTACCGACTGAAAATCCATTTAAAAGATTACAAAATAAAAAGCCATTGGTGCAGCAACAATTTTCTTTGCAGGTGTGATAAATCTTACTGAACTTAAAGCTGACTGTTTTGACTGCAGGAAAGTATGGAAAATCCTTAAATTTAGGATATTTAATGTTCCAGGCCCACGTCTAAAACCGTTGTCAAAATTATGATTTTTGTGATGTATGTAAACGATTGAAAAAGAAAACTTTTATTTGTTTAATAATTTCTTTTGACTAAATGAGGTTCGCCAACATCAGTAGCCTTAAACAAATAAAAACAATCACCTGTAGATCCATTAGGTCGGTGCAGAAAACCAAGGTTATGTTTCAAAATTGGAGTACAAGTGTATAAGGTCAGAGATATGGTAGGGAAATTATTCTCTTGAACTGGACCTGTTCTGAAAATAAAACACTCAGAAAATCCACTGTTTTGTAACACGCCAAATTTAAGTAAAAAGTAAATTAAAACTTGTTTTACATTTAGTCATGTTACAAACAAGAAAAAAAAAACAAAAAAACAATATATGAAAATGGTGCAGTTATGTGCCAAGCGCGACACATTTGAGATTTACCCGAATTTGCCTGTAATTAAAAAAAAAAAGGCTAACAAATGGACGAATTTGCGTAAAGTGTAGATTAAAACAAAAGTATGTTATTTGACTTCAGATTTCCTTTAAGGAAACGGTAGTTTATTGTAAATATTTATGGTATTTTGTGAACTGAAATTGAGAGCAGGTGCAGTTTTGTCCCCTAGCTGTATTTTTATTAATTTTATTGTCATGGTAGAGTTGAGGGTTCCTTGGTTTGTTTAGTTAGCATAATACGGTAGAAATTAAAAGTCCGTAAAATGATTTAGTTTTGATCCTAAACTATCGATCAATAAAATTCACCAAAACTTTGCGCTTGAACTAAGAAATAAAAAAAAGAACGACCGACAAGACGGCGACAATAGGAAAAAAATATAAAGAAATTCGTAAAATACATAGCCGTATTACACAGCTATTAGCTGAATAACCTCTATTTAAGGTTCGTATTGGAAGGGTATTTTAAAACGGATTTATATTTTTTGGGTAGAGGCCAAATGAAACTTAAGCCATCAGAAACTCTTTACCAGTCATCTTCAGTTACACTTTGCCAATGGGAAACTCTGTGCTACTCAAATAACCAATTTAATGTGAATTGCTAATTAAAAGTAATTGAGCCAAAAATGTTCCGTCATGATCATATTTTCTTGCCAGTTCAAGCGTAGCTTTTAAGACAAAAACGAAAGCATTTGATATTATGGCGACTAAAAGGGACGGTTTTCCGGCTGAAATATCGTGTTTTCATGAATATGGCCTGGAGCTTGCTTCATGTTTGCTTTATTATCTTAAAATAGCGACGTAAAATCGCCAAAATTGATGAACGTGAAGAAATATGAACTTAAAAAGACAAAATAATGACGCAAAAAACTAAAACGTCTACCAGAATGTAAACTTTGATTTCTTAACCGCCTGTCACAAAATCAAAATAGGCCATTTCCGAGTTGCCTTTAGCCTCTCTATCAAAGCGAGGCTAGGTGCGAAACCTTTTATATGAAAATGAATTTTCATTCACATGAAAAAAAGGTTTATTTGCATGTAAATGAAAACTGATTTTCATGTGAAAGGTTTCGCACCTAGCCTCGCTTTGATAGAGAGGCTAAGAGCAACACGGAAATGGCCTATTGATGAACTTTAATCCACTTCCATCCTTGTAATCCTGCATGCACTTTTTTCACCTAACCACCCTTCTGTTTTATTCAATTTACTTATATATTTAGTGGCATTTGGCGATGTAACATGAAAATCAAGTCCCTTTAATTTTAGATCAAATTAAATCAGTCATTTTGGATAGTCACATTGTTTGAGCTAAACTACAATTTCAACGGACTAAGGTCTATGAAATGGAGCACGGAAACGTGAATCTAAATAATAAGTCAAGCAGACTTGTTGCTAATTCGGTCCACCTTGTTTTACCGGATCAATGTAAGTTAATAACCGTTAATATTGCCACTAGTGGTCTTTGTCTAAGTTTTTCTCGAACATAAAACAAAGCAATTAGTTCTTTTCGAAGCATATAAATCACACGTTACTGAGCCTTACCAGTCAACTGCTTACTATTTAAGTAATGTTCCACATAAGAACGAGAGCAAACTTCATTGTTCTGAGGCATTGGCTCTTTCCCACATAGAATATCTTTGATTTCAAGAATAGAGGAGGAGCTGATGATTAGTACTTATATTATAAAAATAAAGAAAATCCATACGCGTCAAATAAATTTTAGGAAATGTTCGTGCTCAACCAATCAGAATAGCAGAAGACAATAGCTAATAATTTTGCTTCTTTGATGAAGTTCCCCAAATACAATATCTTTTAAAAATTGTAGTTGTGCGATTGGGTCTCAAATTACTTGAAACCTTAAACAAATTAGACAAAATGCACCTTGAACCTTAACTTTTTAGCGGTTTTTGAGTCTAGGCCAATGAGATCACTAGTTGTAACAATGAAAAAACTTGACATTCCATCGTGCTTGACATTCCATTGCCGTTCAGAGCTATCCTTCTTATGCGGATCATTACTTAATAAGAAATATATCGACGATGGATTTCAAACGACTTTTGTGTCTCCTGTGCTTGTGGCTGCTTGTTTGCTGCGTCCTGTTTTACCAGGCGGAGTCTATTGATGTGGGACGCCCACATCAAAAGACTCTACCATTTGGGTTTGTAATTTGTGATTAATTCAGTTAGACCAAGATCTTTTATCTTTGTTGTAATTTTTCTTCTAGAACTAAAATTTTGACTTCAGTTGCTTATGTTACAATATATAGCTTCTTAAGTTAGCAAAACAATTGTCAGATGAATTGTTCACGATTGGAAACGATCAATAGAAGACACAAGTGTGTGGTATAAATCATTGTGTCTCAGCGACAGGTCCCAACAAACTCCATGCATGGAACATTATAAAATTTGACTGTACTTTCATGAAAGTGCTACGACAAATTAAGCATCCCTGTCTAGGCCTGAAATATACAAAGGTCATCCCAATGACATGTTTGTTTTTCATTAGATTTCTTGGGATAGAAACTAAGTATGTATACAGCTGTAGGTCTGTCAGTCGCTGGGTCGGTCGGCCAGAACAGAAAAAAAAATAATAGAAAAACAAACAAAGTAAAAAATGATAAATTACTGAGTGATTTGACAAATGTGCGTGAATTTGAATAAGTCAAAGATTTCCTTTTCCTGTTTGCAGACCTTTACGAGTGTATTGATCTACAAATTAAAATTTCTGACTTGTTTTCGGGATTTTCCGAGGTTAAAATCTTTAAGAATCGACGTTTCGGCCAGTTTCACTGGCCTTCTTCAGGTCCTTTTAAAATGACTTGAAGAAGGCCAGTGAAACTGGCCGAAACGTCGATTTTTAAAGTTTTTAACCTCGGAAAATCCCGAAAACAGGTCAGAAATTTTAATCTGTACAAAGATGACAGGTGAAAGTTTCAGGAATACGATTGTATTGATCTACGTCTCTAAAAATATGTAGGAATACGGGCAACAATCCGAAGCATGTAAACTTCGAATTTAACACCAAGATAAACACGTGAACCATAAAATTCCACTAATAAAGAGGAAACAACAGGAAGCCAAATTGGATGCAAATGACACGAAAACTAGCGAATCCGCAAAATTTAAAACATACAAATAAATACAGGAACCAAGCAGACCCAGGGTAAACCAACGTTTACTAGGCGGATAGCTTTTAACCAGGCTTTTGGTGCAAGGGGAGCACGCATAACAAATTGTGACAAATAAAGGCGTACAGACTTCAAAGCACAGCACAAAACCCGATGTTTGTGAGGCAAAGTACGCATGGCAAAACGTACAAATGAAGGCGTACAAAATTCAAAAGCACTGCACAAATCCGATGTCTGTGAGGCAAGGTACGCATAACAAAATGTGACAAATAAAGGCGTACAAACGTTTAAAACACTGCACAAATCCGATGTTTGTGAGGTAAAGTACACAAAAACAAACGTGGCAAACAAAGGCGTACAAACCTAAGCTGGAACTGAGGGAAGGCACTGCACAAACCCGATGTTTGTGAGGCAAAGTATGCATAACAAAACGTCACAAACAATCGTACAAACAAAAAAGGGACCCGAGGGAAAAGCACTACACAAACCTGATGTTTGTGAGGCAAAGTACGCTTAACAAAACTGGACAAATATAGGCGTACAAACTTAAATGGGAAATGAGGGAAAAGCACTGCACAAACCCGATGTTTGTGAGGCAAAATACGCAAAAAATAAACGTACAAACATAATAAGTGTACAAACTTAAAAGGGGCCGAGAGAAGAGCACTGCACAAACCCGGTGTTTGTGGGGCGAAGCACGCAACAACCAAATATAAAAGCTTGGAAATTCCATATAAGCTGTAGGGAAGAGAAAAACTATAATATATATAGATAGCCCAAGCCTAACAGCGTCGCACTTTGAACAAGCTTAACTAAGGTGAAACTTAACTAAGGTGAAAGGTTGGAAGCACAAGAATTAAGATTGACGAAGGGGCTATTTTCAATTTTAGCAATTCTCAAAAACAGTATTACGCGACCGTCTGCACAGTACATTTTTATAGACCGTACAAAAGTTCACAAAAACAACTTTTCTCTGTCTAGAATAAATAGTACCACTAGTTTCCGAATAAAATACAGTTTATGTTTGTCAAAAATTGCCCGAGAAACTGATTTGAAAATCAAAAATTGCAAAAATACACAAACATATTTGCATAAGGCGATGCGAGTGAAGATAGAACTGTACTATAAAATCAAGTCTTGTTTTGTTTACATAAAATCGCTTTTCAATCTATCTAATGAATGAACAAACACAAAAAAATGGACAACACAATCTTCTTTCGGAAAAATTTATTCAAATCTCCATTAGTTTACGTTTAAAAGCAAAACGCGTACCATGTAATTATAGCTCATCGAGTTCAAGCTTTCTTCGATGAAATTCAAGAGATAGGCACGTTTTAAAATCAATTCGCCAAAACTAACAATAACACTAATAACAAGTCACTCACAGATTGATATCAACATAAATTCTCATCGAAAACTGTAATCTGTTTTACCTTTAAGTTCCTCGCTTGCTTGGAAATTCAAATCTCCGCTTCTGGTTCTGAAATCATCTCCCGCATTGATAAAAATGTAATACATGAAGTTCCTCGAAGCAAGATTTTATCCCTGAAAGCTCGTCTTTTTCCACTAAAGCGGCTTTTGAGTATACCTTAATTGGTATCCCTGTCTTGAGTAGCAAACCGCGAAAAAATGCAGGAAAATAACGAGTTTAATTCTCCGCTAGGCACAAGAAAACAACTAAAGTGTTAATCCAAGCTCACGGTGTGTGGCCGCGCGAAAAACAAAGCCTTGCTTTCAAGATCCCGGATGTTGTTCCAACACGGCGGGCGCCGGCGGGCGGACACGCGCCCGCGAAACATTCCGCTAGCCATGACCATGAAAAATCTTGGCGTAGGTTCTATGAGTATGGAGCTGCGCAGCCAGGCCTTCGGCCTGGCAAGTGCTCCGCTACAAATAAACGAGGCGAACGGATAAGGGACAAAGAGCAGGGTAAGGAGATAAAAAACCGGCGAGCACGTGGAGCCGCGGGTGAACAAGAAAGGCTTCTGGATTATCTGGGCTTGGATGAGGGCCTTGAGCTGGCTGAAGAAGCGCTTGAGCTATCTGGAACTACCTCAGCCACGGGAGCTTGCTCGTCGGACATGGTGAGAACGGGAAGGTAACAGCATCAAAGGATTCTTACTTGAACAGGGCCGAAATTAGATGCACAGCTCTTATTTATACTTGCTCCGTAAGGGACTGGAGCGAATAGAGCACTGAAACTCGAATCTATGTATTAAATCAAACGATGATGCCACAAATTGACAGACTTGTCGTTAATTCCTCCACCTTATTTTACAGGATACAGTGTAAGTTTAATAACCTTCATATTACCACAGGTGGTCTTTCTCTTGGTTTTCCTGAACATGAAACAAAGCACTTAGTTTGTTTTATTTTCACGTTACGAGCTGAGCCTTACCTATCAACTGCTTACTATTCAATAAGGAAGATCTCAACGATGGATTCCAAACGACTTTTTGTCTTCATGTGCTTGTTGCTGATTCTTAGCTGCGTCCTGTTTGACCAGGCGGAGTCATATATCTCTATTATTCCGGGAAGGACAGAACACGAACGCAAACACAAAAACAAGAAAGGAAATAATAATGACTTTATCGACCAAGAATTCGGTGCTTCGTCTGCCATTTGGGTATGTAATGTAAATGCCACTGACTGCGATTGCTTTAATAATAATATAGAGTTGGAAACGATTAACAGAAGAGATAAGTGTTTTGTATAAATTAAATCATTGTGTCTCAGCAACAGGTCCTAAGCAAACCACAAGCTTCGAGCACTGGAAATCTGTGTGTCCTTTTCATGACAGTGTTAACTAAGACAAATTTAGTATCCCCTCCTTGGCCTGAAATACACAAAGGCCATCGTTATGACATGTTCCTTTTCCATTCCATTTCTTGGGATGGAACGTTGGTAGGGCTGTCAGTCGGTCGGTTGATCGGTCAGAACAAAAAGAAATAGGAAAAAACAAACAAACAAACAAAGTAAAAAGATGATAAATGTTTGAGTGATTTGACTGGTGTCCGTGAATTTGAATAAGTCAAAGATTTCCTTTTCCTTCATAAGATGTTTGCAGACCTTTACGAGTGTATTGATTTACTTAAGCTACTTACCTAAGCTACTTAAGCTGATCTATTTTTTTAGGCTAAGAAAGAGGAAAATGGCGGTACATCTTGAGTTTCAAGTTTCTTCCCTGATTGACTGGCCTCACGTGAAATATTGCGGAACTGAAGGTTTCTCTGGAAAACATGCAATTATTTGAAAGTGCAAGATAATTTTTTATAAAGTGAGCTGATAAGATTAATTAAAAATGTATTTAAAATATATCGCTGAAAAATCTCAAAAGTAAAAAACATCATAAAAAGCCTTTAAAAATGGACTTGTAACCAGGTGGATTCATGATTAAATAAAACGTTACTCTGGTTAAAAATTGTGTTTGAAAATATGGAATATGTTAAAAATCCCAACGTTTCGGCTAAAACTTCAACCTTCATCAGGGGAAAGTGATAAGAAATTAAATTTACAAAGAGCGCGTACATAAATTAGAAACAATGCACATTGCAGGATTGGCCATTTTGAGATTGCGCATGAGACTTGGTCAGTTTCGTTTAGAATTGTACTAGAGGGCTGTTTTGGGGACACAATTCAAACATGGCGTCTGCTCAGAATGTAAACTGAAGCTGTGATCTTGTTAAAAATGGTAGAGTTTAGCTGTTGCGTACCTGGATGCAGCAACAACTGGAGAATTTCACCAAATATGAACTTTTACACTTTATCAAGTGATCCGAAAGCAAATCAAAGGTTCCTAAGAGCCAACCCGTGAATAAGAAATGCTAACACACAACGCAATATTTCAGTAAGCTTATGTTTTCACACTGACCACAGGCAGCCCAACCGTGGTGTGTGAGCCACATCAAATTACAGATTCGAAGCCGGTACACAGTAATGAAATATAGGTAATTATACGATTTGTCACAGAATTGACTGAGCGATAGAAAAATCGAAAATAGAGAGCTTAAGCAACGACGACGGCAACACCATGAAAAACGTCACCTGAAAAAAGGATTCGCGCTTTTTTAAACTACTTTACAGTTGTTCCAATTTGTTAAGTTTGTCTCATGTGTCTGGATTGTCCAGGAGCTAAATTTGAAGGAATGGATTACCAGTTCAAATGGAGAAAGGAAAATTAACCGTCGCGTGTTCACGTTCTCCACAAAACCTATAATTTGATCATTTGAGGTTGTTGTTTTGCAGGGAACGTCAAAGAAATGTACCAAAATGTAAAACGCACGTGCAACACGTGCAGAGGCATTGTTTTCGTTCATTAAACCTAATTTTTGTGCCATTCTCGCTGCCGTCACCGTTGTGGTTGCTTAAGGCTGGTTCTCATATAATCGTCCCGGTCGTCCCGGTCGTCCGAGTCGTTTCAAAAGTTTTTTGCAAACGACTCAGACGATCGGGACGACTCAAGCGATTTGGTTTCTCATATGATCGTCCCGGTCGTCTCGAACGTCAATAGCGCGGTCGTAAACTGTGTCGGACAACATGTTTTGGGCAATAATACTGCATTCTGGGGTAGAGTTGGGTCGCTTCGATCGCCTCAGTCGTCCCGGTCGCCTGAGAGTAGTTCTCATATGATCGTCCCCGATTATTCACGATCGTCCCAGTCGTCCGGATAGAACATAGTTCTATCCAAGCGACCGCGATCGTCCCAGTCGTCCGGGTCGTTTGCGATCGTCCCGGATCGTCTCAGAAGTGTTCTCATATAATCGTCCCGATCGTCCGTGCACTTTTTGAAACGACTCGGACGACCGGGACGACCGGGACGACCGGGACGATTATATGAGAACCAGCCTTAAAGCTCTCTAACATTACACAAAGACTTCTTACCTTTACTTTATTGTCCCTTGGTGTGCCCTGACCGGTTTAAATGCATTTTTACCACTTTTGTCACTCACGCCCACTGTTCACTATGAACAGTGAACGTCAATCTACTACGCTATCGAGGAATACATGCTCAATAGAGAGTAAATTTTATTATTTTAAGGTAGATACGCATCAAAACGCGTGTTTCGGTTGCAACATCCTGTTAGATCGTTTTTAATGTTGCACGAAAACATCCAAATGCGAAACATCTGAAAGCTTATTGTTGTCTATATTCGTTTGCATCAAATTTTTAAAATTATTGTTATCGCTGGATTCACGTTGTTCTTGTTACGAAACGTATTCGTAACAAGGCATTTACTCACTAAGTTTACAGTTGATGGAAGGAGCGAGTGAGTGAGTGAGTGAGTGAATTTTATTTAGCCACCGTTACCAATAACCCGTTCATTACACTTTCACGTATACACGGGTTCAAAAGTAGGACTACACTACATTCACTACATTCAGTAACCGACACTTAAGCTCGATCTGTAAGCAAATAGCAAGTTATATAAAACACAAAACTTGCCGGAGCAAAAATCGCACAGGAATAAGCGGCGAACACAAAATCAAACGGTCCTATCCATCCATTAACGCCTTGCATTGTCTTGAAAACGTGCAATTGTACGCTGTAGTTCTTTATTTTGCTTCTCAAGTCAACACACGGAGAGATTTTGCGGTATGTTTTTCATGGCTGAAAGCCACATAGTCGTCGCCATAAACTTAAATATGCGTGCATAAATTTGTATGCGCTAATGTACACGAAAACAAAGCCGGATTTACAACTCGTGTGCTTTGCCACGAGTAAAAAGGAAATCACTTTCATAATGTCCAGTTCGAGGGAAAAAAAGAAGAGTCATGACCGAGAATTGAACTCGGGCCTCCGAGTGCAAATCCGGCGCCTTCGTCCATGAGGCCACCAAAGAGCAAATACTCCCTTAAGACTAAATTTTGTTATTTAAAGGTAGATACGCATGAAAACGCGTGTCTCGATTAAAAAATCCTTTTAGATCGATTTTATGTCGCATTAAATTAAAGACTCCAAATGCGAAACATCTTTAAGCTTATTGTTGTTTATATTCGTTTACAACAAATTAGTTATCGCTGGATTCACGTTGTTCTTTTTACGAAACGCATTCGTAACAAAGCATTACGTCACTAAGATTACAGCTGATGGAAGGAGTGAGTGAGGGAGGGAGTGCTCATTGCATATCTATCTCCGTTACCGATAACCCGTTCTTTACGCATGCGCGTATTCACGGGTTAAAAAGGCGTACGTACGACTGATACGAAATGCAGCCTTGAAGAAGGAAGCACCAAGCACAAGGATTTGTGGAGCATATTTTCCAAGAGGAGTGAGGATAAGTAGAAATGAACTTCCTTCAATATTTCCCTGGACTATCATCCCTTTTTTGACAAGATCACAGTTTCAGTTTACATCCTGAGCAGACGCCATGCTTCAAGGCAGATGGAACGGACACAGCAGGAGTATAAGAACAGAGATAGAGAAGTAAAATGGAGCGCAAGAAAGTACAAAAGGAACTTCATCGAGAAACTGGCTAGCAAAGCAGAAGAAGCAGCAGAGAAAAGGGAATTTAGTACAGTCTACAAGATCGCCAAACAGCTTTGTAGCAACAACACCAATCACAGCATGCCAGTGAAAGACAAACAGGGGAAAGTAATAACAACAGAACGGGAGCAGGCTGCTAGATGGGTACAACACTTTGAAGAAGTCCTTAATCGACCAGATCCAGAGGAACCAGCAGATCCACCACCTTCTGAATCCTATCTTGATATAGACACCAGCCCCCCTGGTATAGCTGAGGTTCGCTCGGCAATTGAGAACCTGAAAAACGGAAAAGCTCCAGGAATCGACTTAATGCAAGCCGAACTCCTGAAAGCTGATATAGGCACAACATCTAGGCTATTAACAGATCTCTTCTGCAAGGTCTGGGAACATGAAGTTATTCCGAAAGATTGATCTAAGGGTCTTATATTCAAACTGCCCAAAAAAGGCGACCTCGGCAATTGCGATAACTGGAGGGGAATTACCTTACTTTCTGTACCAAGCAAGATATTCTGCAGAATACTACTAAAGCGCATCGAGAAGGCTATCGATACCACACTTAGGGAAGAACAGGCCGGGTTTAGAAGAGGTAGAGGTTGTATGGACCAGATATTTGCTCTACGCAACATTCTGGAACAGTCTATTGAATGGAATTCACCTCTCTGCATCAACTTTATTGATTTCCAGAAGGCTTTTGACGGTATACATCGGGAAAGTTTATGGAGAATCCTCCAAGCTTATGGAATACCTCCTAAGATCATCCCTCTTATTAAAATTTTCTACGTTAACTTCGAATGCAGTATCATCCTCGAAAACACCATAACAGAATCATTTCCAGTGAAATCCGGAGTGCGACAGGGCTGTATACTCTCACCTATCCTTTTCCTTGTTACAATCGATTGGGTGATGCGTCAAACTACTTCCCTATGTACCCATGGAATACAGTCTTCTCACACCTTCAAGACCTCGACTTTGCAGATGACATTGCCATCCTTTCCTCGACAATTTCTCGCCTTCAGGAAAAATCAGACGATCTTAATAAGAATTCTAAGAAAACCGGGTTAAATATCAGTAAAAAGAAATCCAAAATAATGTGTGTCAACTCGAGTCCCACAAGGACAATTAGCATCGACGGAGAACCACTGGAAACAACTGATGAGTTCACTTATCTCGGGAGTGTGATCAGCACAGATAACAGTGCCCAGAAGGATATCAAAGCCAGGCTTAGCAAAGCCAGGGGTGCATTTAGTAGACTCAAAAACATCTGGAAGTCTAAGAATTACAGCCTCAGGACCAAAGTGCGCATTTACAACAGCAACGTTAAATCTGTACTGCTTTATGGATCAGAATGCTGGAGAATTGTCAAGAGTGACATGGACAAAGTCAATGTCTTTCACAACAACTGTCTGCGAAGGATTTGTAACATCTTTTGGCCCAACAAAACTCTAACAGCGACTTGTATCAGAAGACCGGATGTACAAGTGTGGAGCAGGAAATCAAGAAACGCCGGCTCAGATGGCTGGGGCATGTCTTACGTATGTCACCAGAGAGGATACCTAAAGTTGCCCTAAGATGGACGCCGGCAGGGAAAAGAAAGAGGGGTAGGCCGAAGACCACCTGGAGAAGGACGGTAGAAAAGGAATTGAAGGAGATGGGCCTATCATGGGGAGAGGCACAAGCAGTAGCGAAGAACAGGGACATGTGGAAAGGTTTCATAAGTGCGGCCCTATGCCCCACTGGGGGCCACAAGGACTGAAGAAGAAGAAGAAGACGCCATGTTTGAATTGCGTCCCCCAAACAGCACCATAATGCAACTCGAAACGAAACCGACCCAGTCTCATGCGCAACCTCAAAATAGCTAATAGAACTACTATCCCTGTTGATGACATTGTTGATCTTTTAGAATTCTGCTTGTCAACAACAAACTTCAAATACAATAACACCCACTACCAACAACTCTTCGGCACCGCCATGCGCTCTCCAGTTTCAGCTGCAATGGCTGTAATTGTGATGTATTGCATATCGACATAACTTTACCGTTGAACAAAGAAAAAGCATCGACAAAAAGGATGGGCGACAATCGTTGCTTCTTTGGAAGGGAAAAAAATAGCCTTGTCTATGGAATATAGGTATTAGAAGGGTAATTCAGAACATTTTTTTTTTCGGTGGAATGCAGGATGAATCCAAAGCCATCAGAACAAAATATGTCAACAACTTTAATAAAACTTTATTAAGGGGAGACTTTATGAAGCTACTTAAATAACCAATTTAATGTTAATTGCTGAAGGAATGTAGCCACAAATGATCTGTTATAGTTTCTGGCCAGTTCAAGCATAGCTTTTAAGGCAAAAACAGAAGCATTGGATATTATGGTGACTTAATTTTGGATCAATTTAAATTAGTCATTGTTGATAGTCACATTGCATGTGATGCCAGCTAAACAATTTCAACCGACCAACGTTATGAAATGGAGCACTGAAACTCGAATCTATCTACTGAATCAAACAATGATGCCATTAATTGACAGACTTGTTAATTAGGTCCACGCTTTTTTTTACAGGATACAGTGTAAGTTAAGAACCTTCATATTATCACAGGTGGTCTTTCTCTAGGTTTCCTAAAGTTAAAACAAAGCACTTAGTTCGTTTCACAGTTTACGTGCTGAGCCTTACCAGTCAACTGCTTACTATTCAATAAGAAATATCTCAACGATGGATTCCAAACGACTTTTTGTCTTCATGTGCTTCTTGCTGATTCTCAGCTGTGTCCTGTTTGACCAGGCGGAGTCCTTTCGTCCGGGCGGGGAAAAGAAAGTACCCAAACGCAAAAACAAGAAAGGAAAGGAGAACGACTTTATCGACCATGAATTCGGTGCTTCGTCTGCCATTTGGGTATGTAATGTAAATACAATTGACTTAATTGCTTTAATAATAATATAGAGTTGGAAACGATTGGAAACGATCAATAGAAGAAACAAGTGTTTGGTATAAATTAAATCATTGTGTCTCAGCAACAGGTCCCGAACCAAACCACAAGGTTCGACCACTGTAAAACCTGCCTGTCCTTTTCATGACAGTGTTAACTGTGACAAATTTAGTATCCCTCTTTGGCCTGAAATATACAAAGGCCATCTGCACGACATGTTCGTTTTCCATTCCATCTCTTGAGATAGAAAATAGGTAGGTCGGTCAGTCGGTCGCTCTGGAGAAAAAGAAAAAAAACAGAAAACAAAGACAGGAGAAGTATATAAATCAGTGATTTGACTAGAGTGAGTGAATTTGAAAAAGTCAGATTTCCTTTTACTTTTCTATTATTATTATTATTATTATTATTATTACTTCAAAAAGATTACTTCAAAAGATGTTTGCAGGCCTTTACGAGTGTAATGATGTATGACTCTAGCAATATAAGAGTTGTAGTTAAAATTTACTTTGATGTTTTCTTTTTTAGGCTAAAAAGGAAGAAAATGGCAACAGTTCTTCTTGAGTTTCAAGTTTCTTCCCTGATTGACTGGCCTCATGTGAAATATTGCAGAACTGAAGATTTCTCTGGAAACATTCAATGATTTTAATGTGCAATATAATTTAATATATAGTGAGCTAATACGATTTATTAATATATATATATATATATATATATATATATATATATATATATATATATATATATATATATATACAAATATGTATACAATGTGCCCTCCCGGTTATTACCATAATGGCTTTATGGCAACTCCTGAACTTGGGCACAGGATGTACGGTTACACATTGTTGGATTGCATTGTGGAGTCACGAGAGTGCTCAAACTGCGAGCAGTGAGCGAAGCAATATGACAATTGTGAACACCTCTTACGAGGCTCTCCACCCAATCCAGAGAGTGCTCAAACTGCAGAAACTGTATGAAATATATATATATATATATATATATATATATATATATATATATATATATATATATATATATATATATATATGTATATATATATATATGTATATGTATATATATATATATATATATATATATATATATATATATATAATCTGAACAGCTAAATGCATCATAAAAAGCGGTTAATAGTAAAATGTAATGTATAACCAATCAAATTAAAATTTCGTCTTTGATGACTTTTAGCAACACATTTTGTTCAAATCATTGGATGTCGAGGTCTCTCCACTTATACATGTAAAGCAATTTACCAATAACTGCTGTAAAACAAGGCAAACTGATCACACGTTCATGATCACAGAAAAATCAAGATTTATTACTCGAAGCGAAACATAAAGCAAGTGCATAGAATTGTGCTCATTCCTAGATCGTTTACTGCTAGTTGACTTGGGAATTTTTAAGAAGTGACAAAAAAAGAATGCTTGTCCGTTCAATTGAAATTCGCCATATAGCATAAAGAAGATATCGCTTTGCTTTCTCAAACGACAGATGATATTTTCGATGTCATTACGCATGTGCACTACAACAGTATACCGTGATGCTCAACCAAATTCTATCTGAAATACTTCTTTGAAAAATATCTCGCCAAACCTTCTCTCTAGCAATGTTTACTACAAACTATATGGTTATAATTTATTTTGGTATCTTCTTATCTTGAATTTAAATGCCTTACTGAAGAATTTATAGAATCAGTAAGATGAACTAATGTTCCAAACGTACGACTAATAAAGATATTAGTCTTTAGTTTTAAATCATTCAGGAATATTAAAATATTTCATTCCTTGCAAAATATCGCAGCTAAGAAAAAGACGTAATAAAGCACAGGGCAGAAAAGATAATAAGACAATGTACCGACTGAAAATCCATTTAAAAGATTACAAAATAAAAATTAAAGCCATTGGTGCAACAACAATTTTCTTTGCAGGTGCGATAAATCTTACTGAACTTAAAGCTGACTGTTTTGACTGTAGAAAAGAATGGAAAACCCGTAAATTTAGGGTATTTAATGTTCCAGGCCCACGACTAAAACCGGTGTCAATAACATGATTTCTGTGGTGTATGTAAACAATTGAAAAATTAAACGTTTATTTGTTTAATAATTCGTTTGACTGAATCAGGTTCACCAAGATCAGTAGCCTTAAAACAAATCAAATCACCTGTAGATCCATTAGCACGGTTAAGAAAACCAAGGTTTTTGTACAAAATTGGAGTGCAAGTGTATTAGACCAGAGATATGATAGAAACATCATTCTTTTGAAATGGACCTGCTCTGGTGAAATAAAACACTTAAGTGCAGTGAAATTAAGATCAGAAAATCCATCGTTTTGTAACACGCCAAATTTAAGGACAAAGTAAATTAAAACTTGTTTTACAATAAGTCGTGTTAAAAAAAAAACAATATAAGAACAATAGATCAAAATGGTGCAGTTGTGTGTTAAGCGCGAAACATTTGATATGTACCTGAATTTACCTGTAGTTAAAAAAAATGTTGACAAATGGACGAATTTGCGTAAAACGTAGTATTCTAGATTAAAACATAATTATATTATTTGACTTCAGATTGCCTTTAAGGAAATATTATTTCGCATTAGAAGGGTATTTCAGAACGGATTTGTTTTTTGGTAGAGGCCAGATGAAACCTAAGCCATCAGAAAACAAAAACTTTACCATGCAATCATCTTCAATAAAGCTTTGCCAATGTGAAACTTTGTGCTACCTTAATAACCAATTTAATGTTAATTGCTAATTAAAAGTAATTTAGCCAAAAATGTTCCGCCATGATCATAGTTTCTTGCCAGTTCAAGCGTAGCTTTTCAAACAAAAACGGAAGCATTTATGGCGACTTAAAAGTACAGTTTCTCGGCTGAATCATCGTGTTTTCATGACTATGGCTCGGAGCCTGCTTTAAGTTTGCTTTCTTATATTGAAATGGGAATAAAACGTCGTACAAGGTGATGAACGCAAAGAAATATGAACTTATAAGACAAATCAAAAACTAAAATAAAACTAACAATTCTACCAGAATGGAATCTTTGATTTCTTGACCGCCTGTCACTAAATCGAAATTGGTGCAGTAGCCCACTTCCATTCTTGCTCACTCATTGCTCGCATTTTTTCTCGCCCCTACAGGGCTCGAAAAAATATTACACAACTCGTAAAATATCAGCGTGTATTATCTATTAAAGACGTTCGCGCGAAAATCTTCTAACATTATTTTTTTTAAAACTTTTGCTACAGCTAGGTTACGAGTTACTCGTGTCAGAAATGCAAAAAAATGAGGGGGTCACCGACTTCGTTTCTGAGATAAGCTATCTGAATGGCGACCATAATTTTGAAAAATTGGTCTTCCTTACGGGTGTGACCTCATTATGTCTGTTAGTCTAAAAATATTGAAAATTAATCTCTAAAATGCGACTTTTTTTCCCCAAATTTTATGCGAGTAGGTCTGTTCAGCAAATTGATTCAACTGGTGACGTTCCTTGAAGTAAATTTAATCTTTAAACGACAGCATTTGCAAACTCTAACAGCCGCAAGCTGGCAGGATTCGATGGCGCGCCTTGTGTCTGTTAGTCTAAAAAAATTGCAAATTAATCTCTAAAATGCGCCTTTTTTTTCCAAAATTTTATGCGAGTAGGTCTGTTCAGCAAATAGGCCATTTGCACGATGAAGTCATAAGACTACAACTACCAGGATCCTTCAGTTTTTTGTTTTGTAGTGCAAATTAGGGCTATTGTTATTTAAACCGCACAGGGATTACAAAATTTAAATAACAAAGGAAAAACGAAATGAATTCTGGTAGTTGTAGTAAAATGACGCCATCGTGCAAATGGCCTATTGATTCAACTGGTGACGTTCCTTGAAGTAAATTACACCTTTAAACGACATCATTTGCAAACTCTAACAGCCGCAAGCTGGCAGGATTCGATGGCGCGCCGGTAGAAAAATGGAAAAAAAAAATTAAACTTCCTACATTGAATTTTTGTTCATTTGTTCACAATCTGTCGAGAGTTTGCAAAGAAAATTATCTATGAAAAAAGTTGGGGGTCACCGATCATCATTAAGTTAAGTTAACGCAACGGCTATCAGCCCTTTATGTGCTTAGATATCTTCTCTTGCGCGCGCGCACGTGCATGACGTAGCATGGCGTTGCGACATGAATTGCGTGCGCAGTAAGATGCTCATAAACAATTAGCGCGAACGTCCTTAAACCATGGAATAAGGTGTGTATATTGTCACATGTGAGCAAAGCAATAAGTTCGTTTCACAGCTTATAAATCACACGTACGTTACTGAGCCTTATAGTTAACTGCTTTCTGTTCAATAGGAAAGATATCGACGATGGATGTAAGACTACCAATTGACATAGTTAATTGGCTTGACTCAGGTGCCCCATCATCAGAAAATTAGAAAAAAAAGTGAAATAATTGGTGTTGTCCATTAACGTCTTTTGTGTCTCATGTGCTTGTGGTTGCTTCATGCTGCGTCCTGTCAACCACGCGGAGTCTTTTGATGTGGGACGCTCCCATAAAAAGACTAGAGGGAAAGACTCCAAACACAAACATGGACACAAACACAAGAAAGGAGAGAAGAAAGACTTTATTGACAAGGAACTTGGGGCTTCGTCTGCCATTGTATAGATCAATGTGTCTCGGCGACAGGTCCCAACCAAACCCGGCCCCATGCACAGAACACTATAACATTTGCCTGTCCGTTCACGACAGTGTTAAGGCAAATTCATCATCCCTGCCTTAGCCTGAAATATACAACGACCATCCCAATTTTTTCTTGTATTTCAAAATTGTTTATTATTCTATTTGGATACATCACATTATATTCCACATACACCATTTACATTTACACTGACACTGACATTGACATTTACAAACAAGTCGTAAATTAAAAAGTTTCAGATTAAGACTAAGTAAGTAACTACGTAACATTGATGAATAACATGAGCGTTTCGAAGGTTTATATTCGATGATTAATGTTCGTTAGTGCAATATATATTTAAATATATTTACCCCATTTCTTAATATGTACAGCTAATTTATTTTTTGACTTGGCGATCCTACTTTCAAGTTGATAAATTGAGTCGATTCTTGATAAAAGAACATTAAAAGATGGTTTTAAAGTGCTGTTTCTGCAGTAATAGATATATTGTTTCGCAATAATTACAATGTGATTTAACAACAAGAGATCATCCTTTCTTTTCCATAGACCAAACATTTTATCGATATCAGAAAGTGATGTAATTTCAATATTTCTATTGTTACACCAATCAATAAGATCTGTCCAAAGTATTGTAATAATGGGGCAGGATATAAATAGATGTTCGAGGGATTCGTCCGCCGTACCACAGAAGGAGCAAACTGAAGAGTTTGTTATTCCTGTTTTCTTCAAAAAGCTGTTCGTTGCTAAAATTCTATTTAGTATTCTATATTGAAATTCTCTCGATTTTGTATCTAAAGCAACCTTGTATGGCAATTTATATATTTCTTTCCATTCTAGAGTTTCATTGCTGAAAATTTTTGTGTACTTCAGCTGGGCTGTTGGTGGAGTTGTGATCTTAGATCTTAATTCCGCACAGATACCTTTAGAGATAGCTTTACTTATCAAAACGCTATTCCCCATCAAATTTAATTGAATTTGGTCTTGAAGAACAAAACTTTGTTTTTTAATATAGCCATTTATCTTCAATGACCGACGCCATTGTGCAGGAATGGCATCTATTAAATTCATAAGTTCAAAGGCATCCATTGGGGAGAAATCAAGCTCAATTAGATTGCATGAAGTAATAAGTCGAATTTTCTTTTGTTATTAAATCACCAATTCTAATTATCCCCTTGCCAACGAGCTTATTGTTAAAGACGGACTTCCCATTAATACAAATGAACTTATTGTTCCATACAACTATATTAGATATTTCCTCGTGTGACAGGTTAAATTCATTTGTCTGTCTAGCTGCCGAACACTCTGCAAAATACTCAAAACACTCCTTGTAACATTTAGGAAGACTTATTGGACGTTTTTTCACATCGTAGTCGCAACAGAGAACAAATTTGTTTCCTACGGGATTAAGGTAGTGCGATAAAAAATATTTCCAACTGCTTGAGTCCTCACTCGCGAATTTTTTACAACATAATATTCTTTGTGTTTTATTGAGTCCATCATTTTCAATATCACTGATAAACGACGACCGTTTTACCTTATCTTTGCCCTTCCAAATAAAATCAAATATTATACTATTGGCTTCAGTTATCACCTCTTTATCTAGACTAATTAACCCCGCGCGATACATGATGGTTGGAACAACGAATGTTTTAACAATCTGAATTCTGCCAATAACAGTTAAATTTCTCCACCTCCACAACTTTAGTTTTTCTTTGATTGAATCAACAATTTCTGCGACGTTTAACTTCTGTCAGAGGATATTATCATAGGTAAAATGTACACCTAAAATTTTCACTGTTTTCTTAACATTAACTTTTCTTATTTCGAAATCATGCGCAGGCATTGGAGTTTGATTACCTAGAAAAAAATTTCTGTTTTGTCATAATTAATGCGAAAGCCCGAGCATTTTCCGAATTATTCTGTAATGTCAAGAAGTTTTCTCAGTGACTGGTCGTCGTTTAGAAACACTGTTAAGTCATCTGCAAATAACTCTAATTTAACTTCTTCCTTTTCTACCATAATCCCTTGAATGGCCGTTTTTATACTAGAGACGCATTATCCGTCTGGACGAACTTGGGCAAACATTTGTAATTCGTCTGGTTATGCGTCTCAAAGACGCATTTCGAAAGATAATTCGTCTAGACGGATAATGCGTCTTGTGCCCGTCTTTATACTAGATACGCATGACCAGACGAACTACAAATGTTTGCCCAAGTTCGTCCAGACGGATAATGCGTCTCAAGTTGTTCGTCCCGTCTTTATACTAGACGCATAACATGAAAGACGCATTATTCGTCTGGACGGATAATGCGTCTCTAGTATAAAAACGTAATTATAATATGTAATTATAATATGTGAAATGATATATATGAAATAAATCATATGTGAACTGCGGAAATTAAATCAAATGAAGAATGATCCTCGCAGTTGTGAACGCAATTTAAGCAATTGCGAAAAGAAGCCTGAAAAAAATTCAGGACTTCAACAGGGTTCGAACCCGTGACCTCGCGATACCTCGTATCGCGAGGTCACGGGTTCGAACCCTGTTGAAGTCCTGAATTTTTTTCAGGCTTCTTTTCGCAATTGCTTAAATTGCGTTCACAACTGCGAGAATCATTCTCCATTTGATAATTATAATAGCTTGTTTTTGTGAGTTTGATAACTCACCATGATCATATGAGCAATTAAGGCTATCTACCAAGATCTGGCCTAAACTATCCCAAAAAAGACTATAAAATTCAACGGTGAGGCCATCATTTCCGGGTGTTTTATTTTTTTGAAAGGACTGAAGACTCTTTAAGCATTCTGAAACGGGTAATTTACCCTCACAAAACAGCGCATTCTGATCAGAACCTTTTGCATTCCTCTATTCTCCAAAAAAGAGCTCAATAAATTATCAGATGGTTGAAGGGAATCTTCTTTATAAAGGTCGGAGTAAAAGCTCTCTACCTCATTCATGATTTCACGTGGATCTGATTTTAGAAAACCATCTTTAGTAAGAACTTTCCGAACTGAGCTTTTGGCCTTTTTGTGAGTTTCGAGATTCAAAAAATACTTGTTGCTTTTTTCACCGCTTTCATACCACGTGGCTCGAGAACGAATAATTGCACCCTTCGCTCGGTGTTCATATAAATAATTGTATTTATCTTTTAAAATTTCCAGTTCTTTTTTATTTTCAGGAGAGGGGTTAATACTGCACTTATCCTCGCAATGTTTAAGTAACCTTTCTGCGTTTGACAATTCCTCCCTTCTTGCACGTGCTTTTTCCTTACTACATTTTATCGTTACTTGCCTTATCCTGTACTTAATTAAATCCCATAATACTCTTTTATCGGTAACTTCTGCAAATTCCCTACGCCAATCCGATACACCTTGATTTATGAGCACAATAAAGTCGGGATCATGTAATAAGCTGGCATTAAATTTCCAGTAGGATGGGCCATGTGTTTGCCCTTCTATACTATTAAAATGGATCACAATTGCTGAGTGATCAGAATTAATCGACGGGATGATGTCGACTTTTTCTACTTCTTCTTGGTATGTGTCACTCACTAACCAGTAATCTAGTCTTCGTTGTATAAACGGATTTTTTTTGCCTCCATGTGAAACGTTTACAATCAGGATTTCTTAATCGCCAAATATCCACTAAATCAAAAACTAAACAAATATCCTGAATACATCTTAACGATGTTTTCTTTGCCGGGTTGCCTCCGGAGCAGTCGAGATCTTGATCAAAAGTTACATTATATTCACCGCCCAAAACAATTTTTTGTTCCGCATTGGTATGGTAATTTTCTAGCAGTTTGTTCAATTCGCTGAAGAAGATACATTGTTCCTGAACTTTATTCGGTGCATAGACATTCACTAGTAAAAAATCCGAACCCTGCACAACAGCGTCGATCAAGATAAATCGGCCTTCGCAATCTAATTTCAAAGATTTGAGTTCAAATTCGAGATCATTTCTCACAAGCACCAACACCCCACAGCTATGATTTGTTCCATGTGAATAAAACATCTTACCTTTCCACTGCGTCTTCCATATAGCTTTTATTTCTGTGGTGCTGTACGTTTCTTGGAGAAACACGATATCAGCGTTTTGTTTGTTCAGCCAAAGGAAAAGAGCTTTCCTCTTAACAGAAGAACGAATCCCTCGAACATTTAGGGATAGAACTTTAAAATCAACGTCGTCCTTTGTGAATAGAAATCATGTATGAATCTTGATGAAACGCCCACAAACTTAAAGTATACACAACACCTACCATCAAAACTAAACGACTTAATAAACAAAAGAACAGAATACATAAAAAAATACACACTAACATTAAACAAAAGAAATTAAAAAGCAGCAGATAATTGACATATGCAGTGCTGCCTCGGGAATTCAGAACTATTGTGTACAATAATTGCGCTTGTCACTCCACACTTGACATACAAAGAAAGCAAATTCGACTATGAATAATTTGCGTGGCCTTTGGTAGTCTTAATGTAAAAGAAAAGAAAACAATAATAATACAAGTTTATGTTTGTTAACAGAGTTTATAACCGAACCAATTAGCCAATTAATATACAATTTATCCGGCTCCAGCTTACTAAAATACGCCGTTTTTCCTTCTTCCCTCGCCTTTTTCATTTTCGGCCATTGCTTTTTCCTTCTCTCTCTAATTTTATCTGGAAAGTCGGCGTACACTTTGACATCGGCATCTCCCGCTTCCCCCAACTCTCGTACGCTTCTAAAAACAAGCTCACGCTCTGGAAATTTCAGAAAACGGACAATAATCGGTCGTGACCGGCCCTGCACTGTTTTTCCTAATCTATGGACTCTTTGAAATTCAATGCCACCGGGATCATCAATGTTCAGTTCCTCTCTAAAGAAATTGTGTAACACCTTTCCTGTATCCTCAGGACCTTGTGTCGCTTCAGAAATCCCGAAGAACCGCAAATTTTCTCTCCTACTGTACACCTCTTGATAAAGTAGTTGGTCCTCCAGTTCTTTGGTCTTGTCTGCATTTTCCTCATCTTTTTTCTTCAGTTTTTCTGTCTGGGAATTTGCAAATTCCATTCCCTTTTCGATTTCTCCAACATTTTTCTGAATCACTTTGGTCTTAACATTAAAAGAGTTTAATTCGGTTTGGTTTTTGTTCACCGCCGTTTCCAAGTTAGCAAACCGCTCGAATATACCTTCCAGCTTTCCTAGTTTCGTTTCTACACTCTCTAACCTGTCCAATATGGCATATTCGTTTTCCATTCCATCCCTTGAGATAGAAAGTAGGTAGGTCTGTCAGAACAAAACTAAAATTGAAAAACAAACAAAGCAAAACAATGATAAATAAATGATTTGACTAGGGTGTGTGAATTTGAATACGTCAAAGATTCCTTTTTACTTCAGAAGATGTTAACATACCTTCGCGAGTGTATTGAGATCTGTATTAAATGTGAGATCTGTGGTTATAAATTACTTTGATATTTTCTTTTTAGACTAAAAAGGAGGAAAATGTCCGTTCATGACAGTGTTCAGACAAATTTAGCATCCCTTCCTTATAGCCTGAAATATACAAAGACCATCATCATGTTCGTTTTCCATTCCATCTCTTGAGAGAGAAGGTAGGTAGGTCTGTCAGTTGCTCGGTCGGTCGGTCGGTCGGTCGGTCGGTCTGAACAAAACCAAAATAGAAAAAACAAACAAAGTAAAACAATGATAAATAAGTGGTTTGACTAAAGTGTGTGAATTTAAATAGGTCAAAGATTCCTTTTTGGTTGAGAAGATGTTTACATACCTTCACCAGTGTTTTGATGTATGGTTCTAGAAATGTGAGCTCTGTAGTTCTCAAACTCATTAATTATTCATGCACTGATGACCCAATCAGATTGCTTCAATTCGGTCAGGTGCATGGATCTTGATACCCAATGAACATACAGATCAAGACACATCCGATGTTAGTTCAAAAACTGATCAAGACACTGATCAAGAAACTTGAATTGAATTTTAATTAGTTCACATCAGCTCATTATAAAATTCTGAACATTTGATTTAAATGTTGTTAAATACCTTTTGTCACTAGCCTCCAAAGGATTTAATGCCTCCGAACCATTTCTCTCCTCCAAATGACGTTTCAAAGAACAAATGATTCCATACACACTCTTTGGAGGGTATCTTTCTCCCGACTTTTTCGCTACCTCCATCACGAATTTGGACAACCAGCACTGGATGAAATAACAGATTTGACCATATTTGGCGCAAGGACAAATATGAGACAAATCTGACAATACATTTGTCCAGTTCGCAAAGAGAATAAATGCGTGACAAATATGTTATT
Organism: Cladopsammia gracilis; assembly: GCA_022457155.1. Lineage (NCBI taxonomy): Eukaryota > Metazoa > Cnidaria > Anthozoa > Scleractinia > Dendrophylliidae > Cladopsammia > Cladopsammia gracilis. The sequence continues at coordinate 825,574 of JAJGOT010000360.1, forward strand.
GCATTTGTCCCTGATAAAGACAAGACAAATACGTTTTGAATATGATGACATATTTAGTAACAGGATAAATATGACACAAAACAGACAAATGTGCGCAGTATGTTTGCTACTTGTGTTTCTGTTTGTTTAGCCTATTTAGCTGGATTACAAGGATTTGGGCAGTTTTGTTCGTATCCAATGCCAGATTTTTACCAAAACTCAAGCAATATTGTTGTTAGCCTTACAAGACTTCTAACATCTCACTGGCACTTTTTATTAGTAAAAGGGGATGTCAATGCCTGTGAGAGAAATAATAATTTGAAGTCCAAAAAGGAAAAAAAAATGCCACCATAAAAGTTTGGCCAAAGGAAGAGCAATAGACATTGACAGGTGGAACTAAATCCTTTTTTTAAGAAATTCTTGTGAATGATTTCTCTGCATAGGTTCTTGTTGTATAAATTTAGAGAATTAGTTAAAGCATCAAAGAAATGTCCGTTCACTCCCATTTTAATTTTCATGACTTTTTGATGCATTTTTGACAGTCTTGAGAATAATCTTGATGTTGGTCACTGCTAAGACCAAGAAGGAGCAAAGACTATCTTCCCCATCAGAATTACATTTACTATTTAAAAAAAAAATAATCACAAAAATAATCATTGAGTAGTCATATTTTATTGCAAACAACATGAACTTTACGAAAAAGAAGTGACTTAGAAAAACATTTAACTATAAAAAAATTGCGACAAAACATTTCTTAAAAACATTGTAAAATTTTAAAAAGCTAAAAAGCTGACGACGTTTCGACGTTACCGTAACGTCATTATCAAGTCAAAAATGTATAAAAACTAGGTTCTATAAATACTAAAACGAACAATAAATGATGAAAATAATTGCGAAAATCACAACTTAAACAAAAAGTTTCGCACGTATGGAGTCCGTTTGGAAACCCTCCAGTAGACATAGCGGAGAGAAATACTGACGAGAGCAACATAGTCAGAATCAGTTTACCATTTAAAGATCAAGTTTCTGCTAATGCCGTTCGAAGGCAGTTGCGTGATCTTAGTCATAAGATTGGCCCTACTTTGCAGCCAGTTTTTACTAGCAGGAAATTAGAACAAGATCTCAAACCTAAAGAAGCCAAGCCGTCAATTGTCAATCAGCGATGCGTTGTTTATCGTTTTGTATGTGATCTGTGCGATGCAGATTATGTCGGCTACACAGCCCGGCACCTTTTTCAACGTGTTGCTGAGCACAAAAATTCTGCAATTGGCAAACATTTACATGAAGCGCACGGTGGGCGCGATCTTTTGAATGAGAGCCATTTTAAGATTCTGAGAAGGTGTCAAGGCAAATTTGATTGTTTAGTGTTTGAAATGCTTTACATCAAGAAATTCAAACCTAATTTGAACGTCCAAACGGACTCCATACGTGCGAAACTTTTTGTTTAAGTTGTGATTTTCGCAATTATTTTCATCATTTATTGTTCGTTTTAGTATTTATAGAACCTAGTTTTTATACATTTTTGACTTGATAATGACGTTACGGTAACGTCGAAACGTCGTCAGCTTTTTAGCTTTTTAAAATTTTACAATGTTTTTAAGAAATGTTTTGTCGCAATTTTTTACAGTTAAACATGAACTTTGAAGTAACATTTAAGATTCACCTACAGCTATAGCTTACTAGACAGTATTAGACTGTGTACACATGAAACGAACCCGTCCAGTGCATTTAGTAATTCTTAGCAAAATGTACATTGTTCATTTGGTCTGTAACTGAGCAAAGTGATGTTCCCAAAAATTTCGATTCCCCCCCCCCCCCCCCCCCCTGAAGATGGTGTTGTTTAGGATTGAACCCCACCCCAGCTACTTCCCTGAAAGGTCCACTTCAGGTTTCTACATTCCTTTAAAATTTTTGGTCTTTAAGAGTTCTCCCATATCCCTTCCAGATTATGATCAGTCCTCCATGGGTAGGGCATGTTCTGATCAAGGACAGTCTGTATAATTACATTGACCAGTCAGAAACAAGAAATTAGACAGACTAGCCTTAGTATCAAAAGTGAAAACCATTCTGTATGCACGCTTTTTTACTGGCTACCAGCAATATTTTCAATGCCCTCTGAAATTTATTTTCTAGGGGTTTATGTGTTTTTGGCCCTACCCAGATGAAACATTGATCCATGGGCACTCATCAAGCTGAGCATGATGCACTTGAATGTATACCCAACAACCTGTTATTTTTTACTTTGAAAATTGTGTACAGTTAAAAAGCTTGTGGCATATTTATTGTAAGTGACTTTTTTGTTTTGATTTCATTTTTTGTTTCTTTCCCGTTCCATTTAACAATAAAAGTACATGTCTTTTCGTATTATTTGAAAAACTAAAAGAAAAGGCTAATAAACAATTTTTTTTGTAATATTAAACTACATGTAACAAGAAATTAGAGCACCAAAGGGGCACCAATCTAATCTATTCTGGACACAATAAGTTCTGGAAAATATTTAAAAGCAAAACATGTCACAAAGGGCCGATAAATGTAGGCCACCAGCTTTTCAACTGAAGATAAATAGTTACGTAGTCACATGTATATACATATCACAAGTAAATATTCCTTTCAAAACAAAGAGAACATTTTCACTCCTCCATTTTTGCACAGTTCCAACAAATTTGCACTGGATCCTTTGGATAGGAATAAATGATGCAGGCCCTAATGGTTCAAAAATGTCCTTGCACCAAATTTCTGTGGTGCCACTTTCATGTTTGTACCTGTCTGGATGTTCTTGAAACCAGCAAACGTTCGCCATAACAACAGTTTGCCATTGTCCGTCTATACAAATGTTCTGCTTCAGGTAGTATCTGACTACTCCAGGTCTTGCATCATGTGCAGTGGGATCAATTTGGCCACCATTTCCAACCCAGGAAGCAATGACATAAGAGGACCTTTCACTTCTTGAGTCAAGAGAGCCATAGCGGTCACCACAAAATTCCACACTAGCATAGCGATCGATTATCACAGTTCCATTAACAACATCTACTCCTTGAAGAAATGCTGAGTAGGAATGCATAAGAAAGTTTAGTTCATCATCGTCCTGGTAGTCTATTTTGTGAGGAGGGAAACAAGTACATGACCCACTTTCTAACCAAAGGTCTGATTTGGTGATTGCACCCTCTGACAGAGACAAGACGGCAACAGTTGAGCTGATATCCTTGACTGGATCTACAGTGGAGTTGTTCATTTGATTAAATACAGACTCAAATTGTTCACGGAATGAAGTGGGAAATGAAAGGTCCCTGATATCTTGGTCCCTGATAAACTTCCGCATTAACTGAATTTCTACTGCTCTCTGATTTGTTTTGAAGTCTCCCAGGATTCCATTGAAACGTTCAAAAGAAAAAAGCCAAAAATTGTGCACAGGCCCATAATCCACAACACAGTTGATCAAGTGAGAATGTAGATGCATGTTTGGAGTAACCTCCAATTGTCCATACTTAGACTCAAATTTCCTGCAGAACTGTAAGAGTGAAGAATGAGCCAAGGAGAGGGCACGAATTGTGATAACTGGAGCTGTTAAAATCCGACATGCCTTTACAAACAAAAGCCACAGTGCATAATCTTCTGCTGGAAGATACTTCTTGAGAGCAAACTCTGAGTACACAACAGTCCATAGTTTCCACTGTTCAGAGGTGAAGCTTCCAAAACTGGAAGCAATTTTGTTTGGAATTCTTCCGATGTTGGATGGTACTTTCATGCTATCGATTAATTCCTGGATCGATTGCAAGTCAGCTGATTTCAAAAGTTTCCTTGGAAGCCAAACATTTTTCATTATATGCTTGGCAGTTCCGAGAAATAAATTGTGCATAGGATCGATAATTGTGAATCGAATGCAGTCAAAATACTCGAGTTGCATAAGTTCTGTATAACGAGTACCATATTTACTTTGTTTGGTCTCACGCCCTTGGTACGTGTCCTCAAGAAGTATTTCTTCAGCTTGAGAGCGATGCTCCTCATTTGTTCGGTGAAGACAGTTTTCAAAGCCACCAAAGTTCATTTTGTCTCCAAATTCATCACCAGGAATAAACTCTTTCTTGCATTTTGAGCATCCTCTTCTGGCACCATGACCTAAAAAGCCACACAACTTTCTTGCGGCAGGAACATCGCAGGCCACCAACAGCAAGGCTGCAAAGTACTTATGTGATGCTCCAGAATGAAATACTTCAACTCCATCCTCCCATAGCTAGCTGTGACTACTGGGACCAGGTATGGGTTCAGACTTGACGGCTCGTGAGGACCAGGAAGGATTCCCAACATTTATTATGTTCTCTCTTTTGAATCTTTGCCTACGAGGTAAATTCATCACTGCAAGATAGATAACACCTACGCTGTATGGAGAATGTTTTAACGGCTGAAACCAGTCGACATTCATCATGAGAGCCAAATTTCGTTGACGAGCCATAAAGCGAGATCCATCGGAAGCTTTAAAATCTCTCCATACAGTTCCATGTATTACGTCACTCAAGGAAAGTTAAGAATATTCTTTTATATAATAATAATTTTTTCTTAACTCCAGACCACTAATATGACAATAATGATTGCTATTTCTTGTAGAAACTCAAGGCACGTAAAGAAGCCCTCATTCAGAGTCCATATACAGCAGAGAGGAAACGAAAGATAAACGAGGTCTTGACCATAGACTACATGTCCCCAGAGGAAAGTGTCTACGAAGCTGAAAATTCTGATGAAGAAGCAACCTCAAAACTTGTAAAGCTCAAGAGGCACAAGTTTGAATGGAGGTCAAATGAGTTAACCCGTGAGTTCCAGAGCCTGGACCTTAAAGTAGATAGGGCCAGAAGTCAACGGGCAAAAATAATGATGGTGCCAAGAGAGGAGGGAGATGTTATTCCTGAATCCCTTCAATCCATTCCTAAGAATGCCCCAGCTTGGGCCCTTACTGGGGTGTTGCGTAGAAGACCAGTACCGACATAGTGCTCAAATCAGTGATTACAAACTTTTATCACATGACGAATAGCCCACCTTTTAAAAAATTGGAAATTTGGGCTGAGTGTGCATGCATTGAATCATGGGAAACAAACAATCCCACAACTGAGTAAACTTTCAAGTGAATACTTTGAAGAAAGTCTTTACGTTTGATAACTTGATATTATTATATAAACACCAATTAAATACCAGGTGAGCTTTTGCGCGTAAACATCATATCTTCACACGTGAGAATAACATGTTATCTTCACACGTGAAAAGATCACCGTTGACACGTTGTTCTGCTAAGTTTAGGACTTCAAAAAAATATTAAAGTGAAATGGTTTGATTTCATTGGTGTTTATATAATAAACAGAACATTACATGGCCACTTTTAGATACGAAATTTCTCTTCGAGTGTTGAAAAATATTTCACTCGTTCGCTGCGCTCACTCGTGAAATATTTTTCAACACGAGAAGATAAATTTCGTATCTTCGCGCGGCCATGTAATATCCTCTATGTCTACAGTCTTGTATGCTTAAAAAGTTACAGTTAAACTGGATGTCTCTTGATAGGAACTCTGCAATCTTGTGGCGTGATCTCTCATATTAATTGTCAGCTTACTCAATGCAACCTGTGCTTTTGACTTTAAATTTGCCAATAATTCAGTTTCATTCTGCCACGTAAAACTGTCTCATTGAAATAGACTGAATAAATTGGTGATGGTGAAATCTCCAGTTCAGCAATATAAACCAAGGGTATCAATAATTTCTTGGAGGCCTTTTTAAATCAGATTTTTGTTGGGAAAATATTTTGTTATATCTTTGAAACCAGATACTCTGTTCGTCATGTGATAAAACAATAAAAGTAACTTCTTAATGGCTAAGTTTATTACTGTAGCTGAAAGACTGCCAGAACATATTAAACAATTCAGAGCAATTTTCAATTGAGTGCTGTAAAACCAAAATCAAAGTTATTACTCTGGCCAATCACGAAGAACGTAGGGCAATTCATTGTCCAATCAAAATTCGAATCAATTAGTAACACAATCTGCAGGAAAACTTAGGGAGCAACTTGTAATTGATTTTGGTTTCATTTGTGATTGATTTGTGATTTGGTTTTACTTCTGATTGGTCGAGGAAGTGGCACAAGTTTTTTAAACCAATCACAAAGCCTTGTAATGCAAAGCCAAAGTAAATACAAACTACTTTCGACACTCAAGTGAAAACCGCTCTATTACGTATACACACTAAGTACAAGTTTTGATCTGAAATAATCCTGCTGGCAGAGGTGTTAACAGATTTAAAATAAGTGATGTTTTATTTTTATCAAACGGCACTGAGCTGTTTTGTAACATGTAACTTCTGAAAGTACAGTAATTAACCTATAAACATGTAGCCTTTTCTTTTTATACGAGTTTTGAGGTTTTATTCTGTACATATAAAGTATGGTATATGGTTGTGTATATACTTGCAGTCTTATTATATTTAATAGTTGTTTTTTACCAAAAGTGGTTTTATTTGTACAGAAAAAAAGGAGAATTGTTAAATAAAAATGTCATTTAATATACATTTAAAGTCAGGACAGTTGGCATGGGATGCAACAGTAGATAATCGAATTAACCAAAACAAATTGGAATTTTGGGTGTTTGCCACCAAAATAATGATTCAGACATTAAACGTCTATTGTCTTGAAAAGCCAATTTCATCAGATTTACAACAGGGAAAAGAAGGGGTAGAAAATTCTAGATCTTCATTTGTCAATGACAAAGGTAAAATTTGCTCTGCATTTGTCATGCATTCATCATGCATTTGTCCTAAAAATGTTGTCTTTACCACATTTGTCTGTATTTTAGCAGGACAAATCATAATATTTAATTCAGATTTACGCCATATTTGTCACATTTACACCAGGTAGCAAATGCATAATTATCCTATTTATCTTAAGGACAAATGTCATATTTGTCTCCAAGTCAAACACGAACAAATGTGACAAATACCATATTTGAACCATATTTGAACTGCATTTGTTCGATGTCAAATCTGTTTTTTCGTCCAGTGCAGTAGTTCAGCGACAGTGCGTCCATTGCAGCTATGTCTGCACTCAGAGCACAGACCTTGTGTAGCTCGTAGTCTTTAAAGACACCACCACAATCTAAAACTGGAACCTTCACCTCTCTTAAACTCTGCCATTCTTCAAAAATGTTTACAGCCCACTTGTTCTTGTATTTTGTTGAAGGTGGAACGGCGTCATTTACCAAACCAGTTTCTTCAGAAGACGTTTTCGGAACGCGAAATCGCTCTGATCCGGACGCGAGCGCCATCGAGGCATAATATTAATATTCACCTATGCACATGGCCTCATGTAGGAAATGAATATTAAATATTCATTCATTTACCATATGAATAAAAAACGAACAATTGCCTGTTGATCACACCTTCTGATGACCTTTTCTTCGGAAAAAATTCCATGAAATTTTCACACTAGTTTGAGAAGCCATCTCAAAAACTCGTGCTTCGGGTTTTATCAGGCGTTCCAAACACCTTGAAACAATAAAAGCACTCGGCCGAAGCGGCCTCGTACTTTCATCTGTTTCTCGGTGTTTGGAACCCCTGATAAAACCCTCGCACTCGTTGTTGATATATTACTTATAATTTGCTTTGACCTTTCCTTTTTAGAAAAAAATGGAGGAAAATGGCGGTACCTCTTGAGTTTCAAGTTTCTTTCCTGATTGTGTGACCTCATTTGACATGTTGCAGAACTGCATGAATATTTCACTGGATACATGCAACGATTTTAAAGTGCAAGATAATTTAATATATAGTGAGCTGACACGATTAATTAAGATCGTATTTAAATTGATATTTCGCTGAAAAATCTGAAAATTCAAGTGCATCATAAAAAGCTGTCAAGTTAACAGTAAAATGTAATGAATGATCAATCAAAATAAAATGTCGTATTTGATGATCTTTGGCAGTGCGTTTTGTTTGTTCCAAGTCATAGAATGTTAAAGTTGTTGGCCAATTCTTTTGATATAAATAAATCTCTTCACTTAAACAGCTAAAGCAATTTACCAATAGCTGTCGTAAAACAAGGCAAACACACCTTCATGATCACAGGAATGGCACTGTCTGTCTTTAATGCGCAATAAATCAAGATTCAGAACTCGAAGCAAAACATAAAGCAAGTGCAAAGCGAGATAATGTTTTTCCCTCAGAACTTTAAAATTCCAAGAGGAAGGAGAAGGGACGCCATGGTCACTTCAGTTCGTCGAAGCCAGTCGGTACATGTTGTTAATTTGTTGCATGTTAATCATTCTACCTATTTTTCTTGTATGCTAATTTCCTCTTTGCACAAAAGCGCAGTTGTTTAATCTCCATAGGGACACACCTTCAAAGACAAACAAACCGTGGCTGTTCTTTATCATTTTGTAAACGAAAATGCGAGGACTTGCAACTGATTCGAGGCTAACGTTTTTTAAGTTGCAATTCATTCAGAACCAGTCCGCCTATGACCAGAGACACTCATCGACATTTTGTGGTAAAACGTCTGTTGGAGAAAAGAACACAAAACAGGGCCACTGAGAATGTTTACTACGATTATCAGTTGAGTGAAACACGAGCGAAGTTCAGCGACAAGGTTTTGCCGTTACAATTACGTTGTTGTCAAGGGCAACTTGCTACGTTTCAAACGGTAACTTGTCTGTCATCGACGTAATCAGTAACAAAGCGCGCGAAATTCTGAGAAACGAACTAACTTGTTGCCCTTTCTTACCGTTGCCGTTGGAAACGTAGCAAGTTGCCCTTGACAACAACGTAATTTTGATGGCAAAACTTTGTTGCCAAAATTAGCTCGTGCCTCACTCAACTGATAATCGTAGTATTCTGTTACTCGACAATCAATTCAAACGTACTACTCGATTCAATTTGTTCACTTGCGTTAGATTGGTTCGGTACAGCTGAAAAGTACAAATAATACAAGAGCTCGCAATTCAAGCTTAAACAAATACCGAATTAATTAAATAAATCAGCTATAATAGGCAGTCAAAATGATAACTTACATATTTTGGGGCATCTCCAGGCCTTATTTTCCAAGATCGAGATCTGATGCGAACAAACTCCGCGACCTTGCACAAACTGTGAAAAGCACATGGTCGATCGATAACATCACGTGACCCACACAAGGGGAGTACGGAGGGGCACGGGACGACAAATTGTCCCCAACATCGTCACAAAACTAGACCATTATTTTTAATTAGTTTTCTACAAAAAATGTTTCTGGTTTTTGAAATGACACAAAATCCCTGGGAAACTGCCCCCTGATAACCTGAAAAGCCATCTCAGATTATGGTGTTTTCGTTTCGTAAGGTACGAGTGTATTGATGCATGACTCTAAAGCCTGGTTTCCATATAATCGCAACGATCGCAACGATCGCAGCGATCGTTACGATCGACGATCGGTGCGATTCTTGCGACCCTTGCGATCATATGGAAACCAAAACGTTGCGACCCTTGCGATCGTTGCGATCCGTTGCGATTACGATCGCAGAGATAGAAAATTTCTATCTCTGCGATCGTAATCGCAACGATCGCAAGGATCGCAACGTTTTGGTTTCCATATGATCGCAAGGGTCGCAAGAATCGCACCGATCGTCGATCGTAACGATCGCTGCGATCGTTGCGATCCTTGCGATCGTTGCGATTATATGGAAACCAGGCTTTAATCCTTTCGCTTAAACATCTAAAGCAAATTTCATGATCAGTATAGAGTTCATTTGATATTATAGTGACTTAATGTGAGATAAAAATTATTAATAAATATGTTTCTTTTGCAAAAGGGTCATATGGTAAAAACGCAAAATTTTTGATCATCATGTGTTTTGTTATAGCGGAGCTTTCGCGGGCCTAAGGCCCGCTGCGTAGCCCCATACTCATAGAACCTAGAACTCATAGAACCTGCCCGTCATTTTTCATCTTCATGGCTAGCGGAATGTTTCGCGGGCGCGTTGTGTGTCCGCCGTACGCGTTGGGCAGGGCTAACTTCAGGCGCGTATGACGTCGCAAAACATGCGCGTATGACACCACACAACATCCGGGATCTTAGCAATTTTGAAACCAAAGCGAGGCTTTGTTTTTTTGCGCGGTTACACGGCCGAATATCACGTCAGCTGGGAACTAGACACTTTGTTTTGCTGTGTTTATTAAAGCCGGTTTCCATATGATCGCTACTATCGCTGCGATCGCTGAAAAAAAAGTTCAGCGATCGTAGCGATCATATGGAAACCACTCTCCGGCGATCGTAGCGATCGCAGCGACAACGATCGCTGCGATCGCTGTGATTCTATCTCAGCGATCGCAGCGATCACAGCGATCACAGCGACAACGATCGCTGCGATCGCTGTGATTCTATCTCAGCGATCGTGGCGATCGTAGCGATCATATGGAAACCACTCTCCAGCGATCGTAGCGATCGCAGCGACGGCAAAAATACCATGATGCACTGCGTACGCTCACTCAAAGGGTGCGATTTGGCCCTTTTTATGGAAGAAGTGGAAACATACGACTGTCTTTATAACAAATTTTAAAAACAATTCACAGCCGCTATGTTGAATTACAAGAATAAGGCAAAACGATATTGTCAGACCCAGGTCCCCTCGATCTTCATTCACTTTCTCAGCGATCGTAGCGATCGCAGCGATCATATGGATACCATCAATCGCTGCGATCGCTGAACCATTTTTTTTCAGCGATCGCAGCGATCGCAATGATCGTAGCGATCGTAGCGATCATATGGAAACCGGGCTTAAGAGGAGAAAACCGTTTAAATTAAAGTCGTTATTTCCCTGAATTTTTCGCGGTTTGGTACTCAGACAGGGATACTAATTAAGATGACTTTCGTAAAAATGCAAGGACCACTTGAACAAACAGCAGCAAAATGTAGCTGTATCTTTGTGCAGATCAGGATCAGCAATGAACTAAATAAAAAAACTTCAACATGCAGCATCAGACAGCAAATTCAGGGATACTCAGAAGCCGCTTTAGTGGAAAAAGAAGAGCTTTCAGGGATAAAATCTTGCTTCGAGGAACTTCATACGTTTTTATCAATGGGGGGAGATGTTTGTTTTTATTCCGGATTTCGGAACCAAAGAAGCAGAGATTTAAAGTATTTCCACGCAAGCGAGGGACTTAAAGGTAAAACAGATTACATTTTTTCGATAGGAATTTATGTTGATTGACTTTTTCTTTGCGTTGAATTGTTTTTAAAACATGGTTAAATTCAGTTGTATCGATTTCTTGAATTTCATCGAAGGCTGCTCGAACTCGATGCGCTATAAATGGTACGCGTTTTGCTTTTAAACATAAAATAATGGAGAATTGAATAATTTTTTTCGAAAGAAGATTGTGTTGTCCATTTGTCCAAAACAAGACTTGGATATAGTTCTATCTTCACTCGCGTCGTCTTATGCAAAAATGTTTGTGTATTAATTTTTTTGCAATTTTGATTTCCAAATCAATTTATCAATTTAGCAGTTTTTGACAAGCAACAAGTGTATTTTATTTGGAAAGTAGTCGTACTAGTTTTTCTAGACGGAGAAAAAGTTGTTTTTGTGAACTTTTGTACGGTCTAAATGTACTGTGCAGACGGTCGCGTAGTACTGTTTTTGAGAATTGCCCGGTCGTCGATCTTAATTCTTGTGCTTCCGACCTTTCACGTCAGTTAAGTTTCACCTTAGCTAAGCTTGTTCAGAAATCGACGCTGTTAGGCTCAGCCTATCTATATATATTACCTCCCAACTCTTCGTCACTTTTGAGATGAAAGCGTTGTGCGGCCATGGCTGAGATGAAATTAAAAATGTAATGATTGACGCGGCTGGCACACAAATTTGCCGCGATTTCAAGGCGTACGACCTGATCACATGCAAGTTGAAAGTTCAAGTTGTTGTTTCCCTAGGGAGTTAGTGAGTTTTGTTCGCCCTAGAGAGTTAAGGTCTGGTCGCACTACAGTCAGAAACAAAAATTAGCCCGTGCAAAAATCGAGGAAAACAAAAGAAACCACTCCGGTGGGACACGCTTTTTGTGAAATGTTTTTGTTTTTATGTCATTTTACACGGGCTAAGTTTTGTTTTTGACTGTAGTGCGACCAGGCCATTAGACTGTTTTGACTTATTGCACGTGACACGTTCTTGTCCAATCAAAAAAGACGTTTGAGTTGGGAGGTATAACAAAGCCATTTATCAGAAGAAGGACTATCGTATTAGGTGTGGAGTTGGTTTGATGGTAATCTTGAAATTGATACGAAGCCAGAGAAAAAATATTGCTCCATAGGTTTTGAATTTTACATTGATATTTAATACGCTGCGGTTCTGATCATATTTTAATTCCAGTAAAAATAGCAGGCTTTAAGTGTATTCTAATTTGTATGACAATAAAACGTATTAATTTTTATTTTCAATAAATGTAATAATTGTATTTTGATTCCTTTAGTTTGCTTTAAAAAATATGTTTTAAAATGTCCTCAAACAAAGTGAATTAAATGTCTTAAAATAACTTGTTTAATTTAAAATGCGCTTGAAATATAACCGATAATTTCAACAAAAAATAATTATTTCTTACTTAAATTAAACTCGACAATTCCAAAGTAAATGTTTGTTTATTTTGACTTCAAGTGGCAAGATTTAACATAAAGTAATAACCAGATTATTTCCAACAAACGTCGTCCAAATGGAGTTGTTACGTTTAGAAATCGTGTTGAAGTTCCTTTAAGAATCTAAATTCAGTCGATCCACGTACGGCTGTTCCATGTGTTGTTATTATTCGTGACCAGTTTAGTCCTTATCGTCGGATCTTAATTGTCTTTTATGGACGACTTTCTTCTTTTAGCTAATTTTTCCAACAAAGTGTATTTTTGTCTTCTGTTTTGTCTTCTAGAACTGTTACATTGCCATTCCACTTGCTGGCAGAAATGTCTAAATGCGTCATCGGTTGTTCTCTGAAAAAGAAGATTATGCATGTAATGATGGAGAAAAAAATCGTTAAGAGGATTTAGTTGTCCTTATTAAATATCTAGCTTTAGGTCCTGGTAGATAGCATTATCGAAACCGGCTTTACGGACATCCGTTTTATACAGTTTTCTGTAAAACTAACCCGCTTAATAAGGAGATACGTTAATGCGGACCGAGAAAATCTCCCACACTGACAAAATTAATCTCGTCATCTGGGTTACGTTAGACATGCAGGTACACAGATTTGTCAATTTCATCTTTTTTTCCAATCGTTATTTTGCTATTGTTTATGTGGGTGTTAGATTTGGCACTACACAGTATTGCTCTTTAAAAATAACAAAATACATAAACTCCGTTATTAATGAGAAATCCGCTTAATATGGACGCCATGTTAATACGGTACGGACGGTAATTCCGTGATTCCAGCAGTGAATGAACGTATTAACGTGGCTTGTTCTAAGCGCTATAAATTAAAGTTGATTCGCTTTATAAATTAAAAATGACAACTTCAAACAACCAAGATCAGGTTTCAAGTGTCCGAAGTCTTGATTTTACGGGAACCTTAAGCCAGGATGTCTAATGTCGTCTTTTAACGTCGTCGTCGCAAAATGCATCAAGGGACGCAGCAACAAAGTATTTAATCTATATAATCTTTGTGTTTTCGTAGGCGAGATTGCTTTGAATGCTTAGACAACATCCCGTTAAAATAACGAACTGCTAGTAAAACATCTTAGACTACACGCTTAGTACATGGTTCAGTTTAAGATTATGCAAAACTGACCCAAATCAAACAAATGAGACAGTAAACATTTTATTAACCTCCAAACAATTACCCTTGTGTTTAATTTCAAAATAATACGTCAAGATTGCTAGCAAGCATGGCGAAGACGATATAAAAGACAAAACAAACCGCTTCCTTCTTTAAAATTGAAATAATCCCTTTCATCTTTTAGCGCGTTCTTGAAAATTGAAAGGAAGTAAATTAAGCATATTTAATGTTAGGACATCCGCTCCAATCATCTCCGCCAAACGACCAACTGATACATTACACAGAAAATATATAAAAGATATAGTACATCCGCGGTGTTCTATATACAGCGTATTTGCTAAGTACTTCAAGATAAAAAAGAGGATTATTATGATAAATACGGCATCTTTTGTTTGGAAAACAAAATATTAAAGCCCAAGAAAAAATTTGAATGTTAAACAAAATTAACCCGAAAAAAATTGCTGAGTAATATTTCATATTATGACTATTTTTCTCTGTGTGAAGGTCATTGTTATATTATGGCTAAAAATGTAAGCGACACGTACGATCTTCTATCTTCCAACAAATACGTTTTTTTAAATAACTTGATCATACCATCTTTAGTTAATTATACATAACAAGTAAAAATAACACAAAATATTCCAAATTATTTAAGAGTAATGCATGCATAGTACAAAAAGGAAGCTTTTTGGTGACGTTTCATAAATATTGGTTTTGTCATTTTTAGGACTAAAGATCAATGAAAAAAAAAACGAAATAAAACGAAAGTACGTATTTCCGCGAATCTTGCCATAATCTACACCGTTTCATAACATATTAGGGACCCGTTTACAGCCACGACGACAACGGCAGCCAAAACATTAGGTTTGATGAGCGAAAACGTGCGTTTTACATTTTGGTACATTTCTTAGCCGTTCCTTCAAAACAATAACATCAAATGATCAAATTATAGGTTTTGTGGAGAACGTGAACAAACGACGGTCAATTTTCCTTTTTATATTTGAACTTGAAAGCCGGCATTCCTACGAGTTCATCTCCTGGTCAAGTCAGTCACATCAGACAAATTCAACAACTGGAATAATTGCAAAGGAGTTTCAAAAAGCGCGAAATATTTTTTCATTAACGTTTTCCTTGCCGTTGCCTTCGTTGCTGCTAAAGCGCCCTATTATTTTATTTAAATACACGGACATTGGTAAAAGAGCAACATAGACAAACGGTAGTTGCATTTGGTAAACGGAGTAGTACTTTATTACCTTCTAAAGAACAAAAGTAATTTCAGTCTGTGTAAGTAAACCTAACGTGTTCATTCAATAATCCCTCGGACTTACAAGGGAGCGGCGGATGGAGGGATTAACTCTTGGACTTAAAAGGGGCGAGAAGGAAGCGGAGAATGGGAGAAGGGTAATGGGATAGATACCATCCCACCCCCAACATCTTTTTTTATCAGCAGCTGCCTTCTTCAAAAGCTTAAGTCACCGAGAAAGTGCAAAGTTTGGTCAGATTGAGTTAGTGTGGTTAAGGATATGACGTCATAATAAGCATTAGCCTGAGACAGTTTTTAAAACAAATGCGTGTTTTTTCGCCTTTTTGGATGAAAAAATATAAAATGCTACCAAAAGGCAGCAAAGTGTTTAGTTGTTTCAGAAACCCATAAGTGGGTTGAAACGTGTCACGCGCATTCACAGCTTCTGACTTTTCATTTTTCGCCTAGTACCATATTTGGAAACCCCGCGGTCCCCGAGATTGGAAGCAAGTTGTTCTAGCGAATTGATTAGTTAATATGTTTATCTTGATTTTCCAAATATGGCTGTAACAACTTCATTGCAAATTGAATATTTGGAGGCTTTTTTTTGAAGCGTACAAGAGACAGTTGCACATTTGAACCCGCTTATGGGTTTCTGGTTGTATCATATGGCAACTTCAGCGTTACCGCACTTTTTCCAAAATAATGGTAATTTGAATAAAATCCAAGATGAAGGCCATTTTGCCTGTCGTCTCCAGGAACACCATAACCCATAATAGTAACCATATCTTTCAGAGAACATCACAGACTATCTATTTAAAGTACGTTTTCAGTTTCAAAATACAAAACCCAAGAAAGGGGAAAGGGGTGCAACTTGTTCTAAGGTGTGGGTATAAGTTTTCGTGTACGTCCGAGGGTTATATGTTTCTGAACAGAACATGTCCGTGTTGTTGTTGTTGTTGTTGTTTATGATATGGTACAACATGGTTTGAACTTTTGAGTCTCTGGATGGAAAATCATTAGCATTCATTTGAAAGCTACTTCCAGGAAAATAGATGTCGTGTGGTGCTATTTTGTACTCTGTAAGCGGTGGGTCTAACTTTTGAGTCTCAGGTTGATCTCCTTAAGTGTGGCTATTAGAATCAATTTTTGTTCTAGGAATTGTTATACGTATACTTGTGAAATATGTTATATATTCAGTGAGCAGTTTTTAAGTAGGAAATAAGTACTTCATACCTGTTTGGCTAAGTCACGTTTTCCTTCGCCTACTCCCATTAAAAACGACAGTGCCGGTGGCAAAAACAGAAGAAGAAACATTAAGGCCAGAAGTTTTGTTCCGGCCATGGTCGATTAAATTAGCAAGACTTGTCGCCAACGACCTTCTTTCGCCAGCACAGACAACCAATACAGTTATGTGAAGATCTGAAACCACGATACCTTTTTAAACGTTTCGTCGGTTAGCCGCGGGGTAAGCAAGTATTGAGGTGAGGCCTTTGTGATAAGAATGATATTTGATTCGATTTAAATATATCAAACTTTCCGGGCGGTGCACTTATCGAGCTCCCCGCCCACTCACTGGCGAGTCCCATTAATATTTTGAAAGACAGATATAATTTACCAAACAAACCAATCAGCGCCATTATTTTTTTGTATATGTATGTGCCGGTACATGAGTGTGTCGTTGCCATTTTTGTAGGAAAATCAGTTGCTCTTCCATTTTTGTTTTTTTTTTTGTTTTGTTGTCGGTTGATCGAGCTTGCTTAAAATTTTGAAACTATGTTCAAGAAATGAACTGTTTTAAAACAATAGTTTTAAAACAATGAACTTCATTAACTCGCTGACTTAACGTCTCTTTGTATGTGCCACATAGAGTGAAAAAAGAAAAGAAGAATTGTATTGTGTGGGATGTCTTTTCTTAATCTAATAGGCCCCCCATCGAGTATCTGTATTTTAAAAGAAAAACATCAACAAGGAAAGTGTTTTCCGTTGTCTGAAATTATGTTTTCTTGTTTGTTTTTCTTTGAAACTGTGGGTTTTTATGAAGAAATACTAAACAGCTATCGTGGACAAGAAAGCTTTCAACTTTTAACCTTCGCAATAGAAGCATTATGCAAAAAGAAAACCCGGTAAGACGCTTCGCAAACTATAATTCACGTCTTAAAAATAATAGTTGTTGCTTGATATTGCTTGATAAGCTAATAACAGATCACTTTTTACACGAAAGAAAAAAATCTAGTACTTTAATTTTGTTATGCTGGAGACAGTGCATACTGAAATAAAAAAAGGAACAAATTAAATAGATTGTATATGTTTAAAATGGATTCATCACCAAAATTAAACTTTGCATCTAAACTTGAGTATCGAGGTCCAATTTAGCTATTGCGACTATTGATTTATTGTAATCTATTCTGTACATTTCATAGCTATATCCTATACTCTTCTTTCTTTCATATAATGTATAACTGCTGTTTTAAAGGTTCAAAAGATGTATAAATTATTCACTGACAGTTATCTTCTTACTGTCGTGTTGTCACCCGTACGAAAGAAATTTTAAATAAGGTTTACGGAGGGTATGAAGGCTTATTGATTTTATCTTTTACTAAAATATTCCTTTAAATTAACTTGTTAATTAAGTTTTTTGGTGATACATGTAGCAGGATGCCTTTACCTAATCCTACAAATCTGTGTAGTATCAAGATATTTCCTTGGAAATAATTAACTCATCCTTTCCGTAAACGAAATCCTATGGCACGTAAAAACTAGCCGTCTTAATTTCCTTCTTTTGTGATTAGTTGTAAAGAATAGAAGAGATAGAAAATAATATAAGGTGTTTCATAATTTTCCATATTTAGAGCAAGACGATGATATATTTTTTGTTACCGCTAATCATACACGCCTCTCTTTGGAACATTCTTTCCAGTTCATATTTTCTTTTTTCAGAACCTTGATATCATGAAATTTCTAATGACTGAATAGAAATAAAATTCGGTTACAAGGAGATAATAAATAAAATATTTGCTGCCAAATATAATTTTAATGTCTTTTCCCCTTTAGTGTTTATTTATCCGAGTAGTCCTAGGACCTGGGGAGGAGTTATTGTGGATTGAATTTATCCCCCTCTTAGGCTTGAGGGTGGATCACGTGACCTACAAGCCATGTGAGCGTCAAAAAGGCATAAATGAAGATACAAAAATTAGATGATTTGGGCCTTTTAACTCCATCATGGCAGCGAATATTAAATATCCCACTTAGTTTCTATCATATTATTTTACCTGAAAGTCTTAAGAACTTAAGACTTAACATTGTGGAGTTAACTCTTTAAGCTTCAAAGAAGATACCAACTCTTTTATTTACATGTAAATGTAAAGAGATTTATTGATATAGAAAATAAAAGAGTAATATTAAAGCGGGCTGAAATATTAAAACCTTCATATGTTTAAATCGACTAACTGTGCGTTAGTTTTTTCCTAATTTGAAAGTTAAACGTGATCTAAGTTTTTCTTTAAAATAAGATATTTAGCAAATATAGCATTTTGGATCAGCTTGCATCAGTTTTTTGGTTAGTCAAGTACAAATCCTGTTTGATTAAACACAGACGCTTGCCGCCAATAACTTTTAATCAAACACGAGGCAACGGCTTAGCGCGGCAGAATAAAGTTAATAAGCAAATCCCCGCACGACTTAGATTATTAATAATCGAGATTATTTTGTCATACATTCAGTTTGTACTAGATCTTACAATCAATCAATCAATCAATCAATCAATCAATCAATCAATCAATCAATCAGGCGAATGTAAAGTAAACATTTTTAGTTCAAATAAAAATACTTGACTTCGCTATGGCGTGTGTTGTGTCTTTAAACGTTTAATTTTTAAAACTGCAATTTATAATGATAGTCTGCATATATCGCTAGAATCCATATGTAAAACGTTAATTTTTTTTAAAAACCGCTGCGCCAGTCAATAAAACATTCATTTATCAATGTTTGCGTTGTCGTAACGGTTCTGGCCCAGTGGCGGATCCAGGTGGAGGGTCGGGGGGTCCGGACCCCCCCCCCCCCCCTCCCCTTCCCTCCATCAGACCTGTGTCTCCCATGTGGTTCATAAAAATAACAGAATAAAATTGTTTTATACGTAGTTGTTTCACTTCAACCAATTGACTGATTGGCAAGTTTTTGACTTAACAGACGCTTTTAGACTCACAGGAATGCCGTAAATTTCCGGGAGTACATGCACCCGGACCCCCCTCCCTTTCAGAAATTTCTGGATCCGCCTCTGTGGCCTTTTTTAAGCAAACGTATCCAGCGAATTGTTTCAGTAGAAAGCTGTTCATAGGCCTTGGACATCTTAAAAATTCCTAACAAATTAGACTTTTCTTTAGAAAAATGCCGTCTCAAATTTTCGTAACATCGGGAAATGTGACACCTTCCGATCTTCGGAGGGATAAACATGTGGTTTCGGGAACGAAATAAGGTCAGCTAGGCTTTTAAATGGAACCTCCAATGTCAGAACAAATTGACGTTAAATTGTTGGAAATAAAGTCGAAATTTAAAATGTTTAAAAGAACAGGTGCAAATATAATTTTAGTGTACAAATACTGAACTTAAATATAAATATCGCCTATTTTCGCTTTTAAATTTCCCGCACGCCGCCATTTTGAATATTTATGACTTGTTACGGTTGCCGCTATTGTTAAGAATCGAAGTTCTTTTGTATGCAACAATTAGACAACCGTAACACGTCATAAATATCCAAAATGGCGGCGCGCGGGAAATTTAAAATCGAAAATAGGCGATATTCCTATCCATTTTTGTACACTAAAATTATATTTGCACCTGTTTTTTAAAAATTTTTCAATTTAGACTTTATTTCCAACAATTTAAAGTCAATTTGTTATAACAATGGCGGTCCCCTTTAAGAAAGGTGAAAGCAGGTAGTAAATTTGGAGGATAAGATTCCTTTACGCTAAAGTTTTCTGTCGTTCCAAGCGTTTTCCTCAGCATTCTTCCTTGGGATTTTCTGTTTTAAAGGGGCCATGGTCAAAGTTAACCATTTTAAGTATACATGTAGTTTCATCAGGCCCAAAAATATTGTTGTAACAGCAAGTAGAAATCCAATATTAAAGGGCCAGTATTTACTTAAAATTACTTTCCTATATTGCAATAAAACTATAAATAAGTGTTTTGGGTTACGACTGGCCAGAATACAAATGGGTTGCAACTTGCCCAACTTTTTCAAGTTTAATTGTGATTTAGAAAATTTACTTACAACTGATGCCTTGTTCTCATTTCCCTTGAATAATTTCCTTGAAATATTTCTATTGGTGTTTTAGCAGGGCTTAGTGTACGAGAGATGGAACTTAAACTTCATTTTAACATAGCTTTTCCCCCAAAAACATAAAATAAGCCTTATAATTCGCTTCTGGTCATCGATAGCTAGGAGTAGACAAGAAATTGCAGTGTGGCTATACTGTTAACGGGATCACCCAAATAAATAATGAAAAGCAGTCACACTGAAGCACAACCTTTGTTGAAGTTCAAATGTTGTATTTCACTAACACAAGCCGCAAATTCAAATAACCAAAGCTGGACCTTTTTGCCTCTGAAGAACCTTTGTTTTGAATATTTCACATGTCACTCTGCTTTTTATATCTACCTAGGTTGATAAGTGCGTTCGACACCACTAACACATAAGTCCTTCTGCTTTTTAAACCAATAAATGAAATGTTGTTTGCCTTGGTCCCAGAATTTCATTGTTTATGGTCTATGCTTGTTTCCCCGCCAAAAAAGTTTCTGTGCATGTAATTAGGTGTATTCAATCAAATTAATGCAGTGAACAAAGGATAACTTTTGTAATCCCTTACTAGTTAGTTGTGTCCTTAGTATTTCCCAGCAACTCGATTCACTTCAACCTCAAGTATGAGAATAAGCAGACCGGCAGTTTGGGAAAAAATGTCTATTGTGAGAATGCGATCAGATCTGTTAATTCTATTTTCCTTTTATTTTCTTTTTCATGTAATAGGAAATATTCGTTTGGGCAGAATTCCAATGGCAGCCCTTATAGATGGGAAAAATCATACCGTGGAATGGCCAAGATCCGGACGATCACTGGAAAAGCGGTTATTTGTCTCGTCACGCAATGCTCCTCCCCACTAACCGCTGCTCAAACCTGGACCACATTCCTTGCCCGATTTAAGCCAATCACAGTTGCAGTGCCATTTTCGGAACTTGCTCGTGCCAAATTCTCTACGCGTGACTCGTCCAATCATAGCCTGCGTTTTATCGTTGACTCAGTTGGATGGCGACGCTGAATGAAAGTTTTCGTGCAGTGTCGTCAATGTTTATGATACCCGATCTTAATGTTCACCAGAAGCAGGCCATTCGTAAAATTGCACATGAAGCGATGTTAGGAAAAAAGGTAGTTCTCAAGATCGCAAAAGATAAAAATAAATAAAAATAACATGGCGTGCAAACATAACATCAAACTACTTTTTGACACTATCTTGAAGTAATTTTACAAAACCAGTGTCGTTCTCTCGATCAATTTAATATCAGTATACAAATAGTAAGGTTTGAAATGTTATTGCGATTTATTTGAAATCAAACATACAGAATTTTTCTATTCTTGCAAAATATATATGCCATATACCTTATTTTAAGATGTCTATGTAGGATTTTCAATGCGAAATCTTATACGCGCAAAATTTCACTTTTACTGATTTCGAAGTTTCTTGTTTATCGTCGTCATGTTAATATCGATTTTACCAGAATATATATTTAGCCAATCTTCAATTCAAAACCAGTTAATAGTGAAAATTTCAGTCACGTTGATCTGACTTGGAAAAGACCGCTTAAAGGCCGATTGAAAAATGTAGGCATGGTCTCCGGAAAACTGTATCGAAACACCTTAAGTAGGAATTATTTGCTGCTTAGGATCAGTTCATTACTCATTCCGTGATTTAATGTGAGAGCAAGTCTGCGGTTAGTGTAACTTGCGATGTCTGGCACATGTAAACCGGAAACCACCGGCCTTTTTTCGCGCGAAAATTGACATCATTTTCATTTTCTGATACATGATTGGTTCGCTGAATTTATCGCAAACACAATGGGCAAGTAATGTGGTCCAGGTTTGAGCAGCCGTTAGTGGGGAGGAGCGTTGCGTGACGAGACAAATAACGGCTGCGTGGGAGACAATTGAAAAGAAGAAGTGAATTGAAATGAATTTAACTGAGACCATTAACAAACTGTTATCATAGGAGTTTACACCAAACAAACATGTGCAACCGCCTGAAGACTAAACTTACGCAAATTAGTTATGTTGAATTATGAATTGTGTCTGTACATAAACATTTTGCTACCTATGGTTAAGTAATATATATAGATAGGCTTAGCCTAACAGCGGAGCTCTCTGAACAGAAACGATAATGATAAGCTTAACTTAGGTGAAAGGTCGGAAGCACAAGAAAAATTAAAATTAAGATTGACGACCAGACTATTTTTCAATTTTAGCAATTCTCAAAAACAGTAAGCGTATAACGCGACCGTCTGCACAGTACATTTAGACTGCACAAATTCTGGCCACAATAGCTCTTAAAACAACATTTTCTCGGTCTATTCATATGAAGGGTTTCGCACCTAGCTACGCTTTCATAGAGAGGCTACAGGCAAAAAAAAAAAAAATAAAAATAATAAAAAAATAATAAAAAATAAAAAGGAATTTTTAATAATAAAATAACAAAAAAAAAAACAAAACATTTTCTCGGTCTAGAATAACTAGTGTGACTAATTTCCGAATAAAATACATCTGTTGCGTTTGGAAAATTACCCGAGAAACTGATTTGGAAATGATGAGTTGCCAGTAGCTCAATTATGAGAGTCACAAGCTTCACAAATATTCGGATGACACCACAAAGCAGAAAATTTCTGTTCGGTCATTCCAGAAAAATCAGTTTGCAACTGTGTTGTGATGTCATTCCTTATGTTCCTTACAGTGGCCCGAGAGTTCTCGGTGCCATTGTGAAAAGTTGCTTTATTTCGAAAAACCCATATACCATAAGTATGGTCTTAATGAAAAAGCGCACTCGCATGTCATTCTCGTCGTAAGCAGAAGTCCATAGGTAAAAGAAAATAGTCTTAACATTAACTAAAAACCTAGTATTGAGTAGTGCCGATAGGGTGGGAGTAAAAACACCCCACACCCTTCCACAGGTTCAAATTTTAATCTAGCTCGGAAAGGCGTGGTAACCAGTTATGCAGTTTCACATTTGCATTACCATTGCTAGACCAGACACCCAAGATTCGCATTCTTGACACCCACGTCAGGCCATAAGTATTGTCCGGATGTGACACCAAGCTCCTAACCTCATGGCATTTAACATTGGTAAAAAGTTTACCAATGCTTCTCTACCCTGTCAAAGGCTTTCCCTTGATCAATATTCAGCAAGATACCAGTTTCATTGGTCAATTTATATAATCTAGAGTGCCACGCAAGAGAAATAAATAATTCTCAAAAATCGTCCTACCTGGGACGGAACAAGTTTGATCTTCTTGAATAATCGAGGGTAACACTTTTGAAAGTCTGTTTGTAAGAGCTTTTGAACGAATTTTGTAATCAACATCGAGTGCATTGAATCACTGAAAGAATTATTTTCCAAACTAAATAGGGCCAAATAATCCCAGAATTTAGCGTAAAATTCTTGAGGTAATCCGTCTGAACCGGGGGGTTTCCCTGAAGAAAGTCCACGTATTGCGTGGGTAATTTTAGCCAAAGATAAAACTGATTCTTCGCAGGATAAAATTTCGCTCTCACTTAATCTATTTTCAAGTTTGTTCAAAAATTCGGTTTGGACTGTTAAATTAACAGGTTCTTGCGAGTACAAATTACGGTAAAAATCTAAATGAGCCGGAGTCTTGTGAAAAGACTTTAACACCGGCGGAGTTTAAAATAGAATAAACAGTATTTTTCTGAGCCGTGTTGCTTCGAGCGTAAAAAAAAAAGAATTTGGTAGGTTTTTCACCTTCTTCAAGCCATTCGACTCTGCTACGAATTTGGTTTACTCTCATTTGGGATAAATTTACGGCTCGAATTTCTCTTTCAAGCGTTTCTATGGTGGTTTTCGCTGAGTTATCTCCTTCAATAAGAGCCCGTTTTGCTTCGATCAAAGAAATTAAGCTTATAGTTGCGTGGCCTTATCGCGATTAATATGCGTTGTTTACTTCGACCAAGATCTATAGCAACTAATGTTATAGATTCTTTATTATTAAGAAAATCCCACCAAGCTTGAATGGAATGAAATGCTTTCCGGTACAATACATGTTTCTTAATAATTTCTGAGATCATATCGTAAATATTAAATTCTAAATTTATCTTCCAAAGTCCTGGTCCACGGGAAAATGTATTATGCAAATTGCGGCTAAATCAACAGAATCATGATCGGAAAAAACACAACGCAAAATTTCGCATTTTAGAAGTGAATCATACAAGTCCTGAGCAATAAAAAAATTATCCAAACGTGTACCGATAGTTTTATCCGCATTCAACCATGTGCATTGTATTTTTTAGTCGGCCGTGTTTTTTTTTTTTGCGCCATTCTGAACACTTGTGCAGATCTTTCAAATCCGTGGAAATTGTAAGATTTCCTCCAAACTTATCAGAAACGTTTTCAATGCAGTTAAAAACGCCAGCAATAATTTTAAAAGAGTTCTGAAAAAATATTCATGAATTGTATTATAAGCTTAAAAGCATTTACGTTCACTTCGATTCGTGGGTGTATAAGTATTAACCAAATTAATTTTCGTGTCGTCGAGTTCAGTTAAACACTAATAATTCTACTAAAAGATCAAAATCTTTTTTTCCATTGTAAACATTTGAAATCAGTATTTTCAGCTACAAGAACGGCAACGCCGCCTTGTTTACCAAGAGCGGGCGACCAGAAACTTTACCGCACGTTACCGCGCCATTTAGCTGTCAGAGAATTTATCGCATTTCGACTTGTCGCTAAAGTTTCTTGTAAACAAATAAAATCAGAACGGGAATTTTTCGCAAAATCAAAAACAGAGCGTTGTTTGGCTTTATTGCCAAAACCACGGATATTCAAAGATGTAAATTTAGCTCTGAATTTAAAAACTTGGAGAAGATTCTTCTGGTAAAATGACATAAGCTTAAGCTTAAGCTTAACTAAGCAATTTTTGCAAATCACATTTAGACAGTTAAACTTACTTGCTTTTCTGTTCATGTTTGTTTGTCCGATATCCAGTGTTTTTCCTCTTCGGCAAAGGTTGTTCGCCGTCATATTCAGAACGTTCGCGAGTTTTAGGGTCCGTTTCTTTGCTTCAGGAATTGGCGTATCTTGTTTGTCTTTCTCCGTGATTTTTCCAGTGACGAGGACGGGTTGTTTTGGCGCGGAGGCAAGCTTTTGCGAACTGCCCTGTTGGTAGCCGCGGGAAGCGCGCGAAAAACAAAGCCTCGTTCCCAGTTCCTCTCTCTTCAATACGTCATCATCGATGGGTGGATGGACGGACGTGCACACGGACGGGCGCACCCGCGAAACATTCCGCTGGCCATGACCATGAAAAATCATGGCATAGGTTCTATGAGTATGGAGCTGCGCAGCCAGGCCTTCGGCCTGGCAATTGCTCCACTATTAATTGCTGGGAAAGTAGATAAGAAGTGTGTTGGAGAACAACATGAAAGGTTGGTTAAATTAAGTGAAATTAGCCATCGTTAAAAGGTTCCAAAGAGGACGTTTCGAGAGCTAGCCCTTTGTCGGAGCGAATCAAGGAATTGAAGGTTGTTTGTGATTCATATTTCAATCGGTGAATGAAAAGTGTTGGTTGATTTCGTGGGAATTAAGAATGCCGATTTGGAAGATGAAGTGTCGCTATAAATTGTTACGCGTCTGTCCGTGTTACCCTGGTGTAGGGAAAGGCCCGCAGATCGTTGTGTTGTTTAGAATGACTGGGGAGATTAAACACGAAGTTCCGGTATAAAAGGCTTAGCTCCTCCCCCATTTCACACCTTTTGGGTGTGAAATGCAAATTAAGGCGTCTTTCAGTCACAAAACGTGGTTAACTTGCGCGTCCTTTAAATATAATTTGCTTCAAAAATCTAATAAAACCAAGATTTTACCTAAGCTAAAAAAGAAATAGAAGTTCATAAAGACTTGTGATATAGCTTTATCATAAAGTATTTCCAAATTGTGTTAGCAATGGTCTTAGTAATGGCGCATGTTATTTGTCAGTTGTTTATGCTTCAGTTGTTGATTGACGACTGGAGGTGAGAATGGCCAGGCCAGGCTCCTTTTATGCCGGAAATTCGTGTTTAAAGTGTCGACACACTGGTTTCGCAGCGTGTGCTTATTTCAACGTCTCGTAGTTGTTCAAGGAAACGGTTGCCTAGTTTCCTCCCAGTATATCTTTTTGCATAAAGTTTAGAAACTAGCCCATAATTGTTGGAAAGTGGTCGCGTGCACAAGACAAATTTGAGCATAAAAAGTTGAGCGGGAACTCAGTATTGCAACGATTCCTTGATCTCCCGCGTGCACGCAGCATCAAAACTGAAATATATCGAAACTTTTTATTTGTCCAGTGTTAAAAACAAACAGCACTATGGAGAAGTGATGCTCGATAGCTTTTCGACCTTTTCGCATTTGGACGATCAATCTTACCCATACAAGTTGATGGGGGTTTATTTTACGGGTCTCCAGCCAAAAGAAAATGGATCAAACTGCCATTATTTCGAATGCCGTTTTATTTCAGGGATACTTTGAAAAATCTATTTCTTATTCTTTAACGTGCAAAATATGGAAAAGAACTATCTGCATCAACTGCATGTTTCATAGGTATTAATACACGTCCAAACTACTGCTTATTTTGTCCATAAGCCGAAACGAAACAGACGATTTTTTCCGACCCTACTACCCTCCTCTTTGAAAGGCCGCCTGAACAATGAGGTGATGTATTTCATGCGAGATGCCATTGCGCTACTCGAATATCAAAAGTTCTTTACTTGATAAATATCTATGTAATGGCTCTTAGTATTGGATAGCCTTCGCGCAGACGTATCCGATTTCCTTGCTCCCCGACGTCCGTTTTCCGCGGGGAGCAAGGAAATCGGATACGTCTGCGCGCAGGCTAAATTTTGGACTGATCTCGATCTTTTTTTTAAATCCCACAAGAAACAATTTAGATCCATCACTTAGGAATTTTACGCTCCTTTTTCAGACGTCCTATCTATAGGGAATGTAGTTTAGCCGGAAAGAAATCTCTATTTCTCAAAGCTACGGTTCTATTATCCATGTTTATCCTCTCGGTTAAAATTCCAGTAGCGCGGGGTCATTATTCATCATTCAGATCGTCTTCCACAGGGCTGCAGATCAGCTTGGCTCTGGCACAGTACTCCCTCTTCTTGATCACAGCCTAACAAGATGAAAGTAAAATACAAATGATACCGCACACGTTTTGCCTGACTGAAAGCTGACTACCACAGCACTATCATCAGCGTTTTTTCTTACAAACACAAAGTGTAGTGATTGACACAATTTTTGTAATTGCATGGCTTTGGACGAGATTTGAACTTGTGACCTTAATCCGAACATTCGTGCCTTAGAAACGGTTTTCTTCAGTCCTATTGGAATGATTCCCTTGGTGCCCTTGTAGGTGAAAGCAGTATACCCTTGTAGGTGTGAAGTAAAGTGGTATGAGTGAAAACCAACACTGATAAAATGGTCATATAATGTGCAATGCGAATGAAACATTAACTGATGAGTTAAAACGGACGGCGTGAAAAGGACTCGAGACAGGAGCAACGTGATGTACAATGATTGATGCGTATTATACAGAATCTAAAATCATAGCTAGAAGTAGTGAAACGAATACAGGAACAACGTGAAGTGCAATGATTGATGCCTATTCAATCAAGTAGATGCAGAATCTAAAATCATAGCCAGAAGTAGTGAAAACGAATGTAAAGCCAAAAAATGAAAAAATGAGATTATTATAGAAATTTAGATTCCGGACATATTCAAAAAATTAGGCATGACACATTCCCCCCCCCCCCTCCCCCCCCCCCCCCCCCCCTTCTTCCCCTTCCTCTTTGCACGTAGAAACTTGAGGGGACAATTTCGTGCGAATAACATCACTGAAAGCTCAACATTTGATAACGAGGGAACTGAAAGATACGAGTGGAAATTTAAAGTAATAGTAACTTTCTGAATACTTGACGAGGATTGTAGCTTTAAATATTTATCTCCACGAGACAGTGTACGTGGTTACAGCATGGTGCTTTCGCTATGATTCATTCAGTTTATTAGAACGAAAACAGGCGGGAAAAAATATTGCAGTGCACAGGATTAAAATTGCTTCAAAACAAGTCCAATGCAATAACAAATAGACCGAGAGTTGTTTACGGATATAAAAGAAAGACGAATAGCTTTTCTTCAAACTGGAGAACTGGAGAATTCGGTTCTTATATCCTTATCATTTGCGGTTTCCATTTTACCACTCATACTTGACAGCACATAAATAAAACTCAAAGAAAGTGTAAACCACAGGGTCCAGAGGAGCTCTATTTGATCGTACAAGACGCTATTTTCTTTGAATCGTCGCTGTCTTGAAAGTTAAACTGATTGCGTTACACAAAATAAGTACCGCGGGCCAAATTACTACGGGCTCGGAAGCTGCGAAATCGGCGTACAGTAAAGAATACGGAAAGGGAGGAAACTGATTTAGGCATAGTTTTTCAAATCCCTGTAACTCAGACGAAATTAAATAAAAACGCCTCATTTTAAGTATGTGATCTGTAATTTCTATATTCTAAGGAAATATCGAAGAAATCCATCCAAAAAAGTAGGTAAACCTCTATTTGCGGCGACCGAAATTTACGGCTTGAAAGCATCGCTTTCGTTCGATGTGCACCGCAACATCTGGTGACGGAAATGACGCCATCAGGTATTGTGCGCATGATCGGAAGTTTTTTTTTCAGTCGTTATCGCATCCGCCGAAGGTTATGATCATGCCCGTGTGCAGTTTCGCGGAATTTTAAGATGTAAATCTTGAGAAGTCTGCTGAAGTTCTTCGCAAATTCTACTGTTCTAGTGTAAAATGGGTATTCTACATTTAGCCTTTTGTCAAGAAGGATTTCAGTGTGGCCTGGGTTTTAAAACCTTTCAAAAGCCGCGTGCAACGGACTAGAGGTCAAGTCTGTCGGTTGTGATTTCCTGTGGTGTCGCGCTTGTGGATTTTCACCTCATTTTTATAGCGTCTTTTTTTGCCTGGCGGTTGGTGTGTTGTTTTCGCTACTAATATTAGCATGTAGATTTTTATGTAAGAAAGCCGTTTAAATTTCTTTAACTTTTCTCTCTGAAATACCGGACATGACAGGATCTGAAATGATCTGTTGGCGTGAATGTCTTTTCTGCTATTCGTAATGTCACGCTGGGCCCAGCTATTTTAGTTTTGTTTTTGCAGGATTTTAATTTTCAGGATCCAAGCTTTAAAGCAGAGAGAGCTGTAGCTTAATAAGCTATTCAACTTGTAGCTCGCTGTTTATACTAAAACCAACGCTCGCAATTGCGGCAGTCTGGCAACTGCTTCCGTTTGAACACCAAAAGAAATTAAACACGCGTTAAATTTTCAATAATCTTTCTACCATTTCGAAACGTAAGCATGTTTTGTCCTGCTCGATAATTTTCTTTTCTTCTAAGGTGGATTTTCTTGCAGGAGCAGACCTTTTCAAAGAAGAATTTAACATGTTTTTTATTTTCCCTCCACAGCTAATGTTTTGAATTTTGAATTAGTAACGGCTCACCGCACTTCCGGTCATTGCCACTTCCGTCACCAGATGATGCGGTTCACATCGAACTCGTCACGTGGTACAAGTTTCCTCCCTTTCCTTTCTTTTCTCTCGGCACTTCGTGCCTCGTTGTCGGCACTTCGTGCCTTGTTCGGAAAGCTTCGCTTTCCGAAGATAATTGCGCCCCGCGGTACATATTGTGTAACGCAATCAGTTAAACTTTCAAGACGGCGACGATTCGAAGAAAATAGCGTCTTGTACGATCAAATAGAGCTCCTCTGGACCCTGTGTGTAAACTCGTCTTCATCAATCTTCCTGTCATTTATGTGAGTATTAATGAAATATATTTGTCATTTGGACGGGTAGTTAAGAGTAAAAAAAGCTGTCTAACATTATGTGTAAGGTTTGTTAATGAAAGTAAAATTAAAGCGAGGACTTACGTTTGCTTAAAGCATGTCGGTTTGCATATAGACCAATATCACGCTAGCATGGCACAAAATATATTTGGTTTATTGGGGAAAAGAGCCCAGCATCAAATTTAGCATATCGATATTAGTAAAACTTCAAAGTTTTGTAAAGATTGCTGGAAAACTAACGAAGATATGAAATTTTGAAACTGAGCATTCTTACAAAGAAATGTATGGTGGACGAGCATAGATTGCCCGTCCAGCCTCGTTTTCGTGTTTTTCCCATACATTTCTTTGTAAAAATTAGGCCAGAGTACTAAGTTTCAAAAGCTCATATCTCCGTCAGTATACGAGCAATCTTTACGAAACTTTACAGTTTTACTATTATTGATGTGCTGATTTTGATACTGGACTCTTTTTCCCATTAAATTAAATATATTTTCATGCCATGCTAGCGTGATATTGGTGTATACTGTATGAAGAAACATACAGCAGAACCACGCTAACTCGAACTCGGATATTTTAAACTCGAACTCCCCGCTAACTCGAACTAAGTTCGATTTCCCTTGAATTCGGCGCTATTTTTGAGTCATTTTTACTCGAATAACTCGAACTCGGATAACTCGAATTCCCCGCTAACTCGAACTTAAAGTTCGATTTCCCTTGGATTTGGCGCTATTTTTGAGTCATTTTTACTCGGATAACTCGAACTCGGATAACTCGAATTCGCCGCTAACTCGAACTATTTTTCGTTTCCCTTGTCCCAAATTTACCCCGATAACTCGAACTCTGTTGTTATATATCTGATTGTAACTTCGGACTGAACACGTCCCCACGGCAGTGAAAAAAGGAAAACGGACATGGTTACTTCTTTACTGTTGTTTTGTATTTAGTTGGACTGTAGTAATACTACAAACTTCGTTTATATTGCAAAAACATGTACCCAAATGATAAAGTTATACTTAGCTCCAAGTCATAATCTTTGGAATTTCTTGTTACCAAACACAAATTGAGCGATGTTTATCACAGAAGTTGATAAAAAAACTATGTTCACGCTAATATCGTCACTGTTATTAATAATTAGCAAAAATAAATAAATTTTTTATCCACCCCGATAACTCGAACCCCCGCTAACTCGAACGGATTTTCGTTTCCCTTCAGAGTTCGAGTTAGCGGGGTTCTTCTGCACAATGTTGGTTGAATACTACCAAATCATTGGCTCTAGCTGACATCAACAAAAGTAAGTTTGTGAATTCATTTGATATTTCATGTAGGTAAAAAAAAAAATATATTTTACAAGTCTTTCTACACAAGAGTAATATATATGTTTAGATCAATGAATACTAGCACAAAACATAAACAGTGGAAATTACCTTAACCGAAGTTCTTTTTCCCCAGCGTTCCTCGCCCAGTGGTGGCCCTTGAGATTCGATGGCTACAACAAGCAACATCACAAGTACAACACAAACCAGCTTCTTCTCCATTTTCGTTGGTTGCTGTGGGGTGTTTTAGTGTAGAAATCAGTACTTACTTAAAAAAAAACACACTTATTGAACCATAAATGGCTAGGCTGGAGGAAAAATTACAGATGTATGTCGTCTCAAACACCTGCTTGAGATTGTTGGAGAATTTCCCGCGGCAACGTATTTGCTCTTCGCGTACAAAACCAAAATTGGAATTTTTACTTCAGTCAGAGGAAAGGCAAAACCGTTGATTACATTGTAAAGTCCCGCACATAAAACAAAGCTATATTCAATATAACATGACTTTTATTATCAAAATTAAAATAAGATTAGCTTTTAAGCCGTTTTTCACTTGTTTGGAAGGTTTTATATCAAGCTTTTACTGTAGGCGCGCTAATCACGCAACCACGTTTATGAATAAAATTAAACAAGGAAAATTGCGTGATTGGCTTGTTTGTTGACGTTTGGAATTTAAGAAAACAGCTTAGAGGCACTACAAAGCTTGTCATCCCAAAAGTTAACACCACCCGTTATGGGACTAAGTCAGTGGGCTTCACTGCTTCAAAAGCTTGGAATTCACTTCCCGATCAACTATGTTTAATGAAGTCACTTAATAATTTTAAGAATGCTGTTAGATCTATAATCGTATCGATAACAAAATTCTCTATTGTGATTGGTCATCCGCGCGCGTATTTCTCACGTAATTGGCGCGTGGTCACGTGGGTGTCCAATTACAGCTATCCAATTACAACTTTTTGTAATTGGATAGCTGTAATTGGACACCAAGGTTGCGCGTTCGTCAATCAGTTGCACTCGAATAAGTTCTTTTTTACTGTTTTCCTTCTACTTTCAAACTGATAGAAAATATCCTAGACGTTTATAATACAAAAGAGTCGACATAGACTTTTTAATCTCGAATTTTTTTATTGATGCGATTAATTAGTAATTGAACTTCGTGTCGTACAGTTCAGGGGTAATCGTGCTCGTAATTTCAAATTTAAAATCGTGCTCGTAAATTCAAATTTAAAATTACTCGCCCGATTACTCCCTGAATTGTACTCCACCCAGTCCAATTACTATTACTTATAAATATACAAAAGTAAATTAGAATTAGTTAGAATTTTTTTTTGTAATGCTTTAATTTCATTTTTTTTATTCTTCTATATTATTTTTCTTGGTAAATTAGCATAATCTAATAATCTAATAATAATAATAATAATAATAATAATATTAAATTTATATAGCGCTAATACTATAAAATAATATTCAAAAGCGCTTAACATCTACCCTGCGAGCAGTGGATTCCTACGCCGAGCTACGCCGGACGAGAAAGAAACCACTTCGAGAATCCGTTAGTTCCTTTGATTGACCCGCCGTCCAGCGCCATGGACGAATAAATTAACTTTGAACAGGTAAAACAAGTTTGCAAACTTGTTTAGCCTTTCGCGCATGCACTCATCCACGTAACTGCTGCGTTTAACCCTCCGACGTACAGGGGGGGGGGGGGGTGATTGCCACTCCCCCCCCCCCCCTTAAGGTTTTTCTCCGATATATTCAAGACCATTTACGATTAGCACATGCCGTTTTCAGTAGCTGTTCATTTATCCTTGAGACACATTTTGGTAAAGTTTGGCGACAACCGTTGCTAAGGTAACGAGATATGAAACATGTCGTCAAGCCATTTTTGAATAAAAAGCGTGTTTTTCACCTTTTTTCAGTGAAAAAAAAAACATAAAATGCTACCAAAAGCATCAAAATGTTTAATTGTAGGTTATTTTGCAACTCTAGCAAACAATATTTGCAATTTCCACATTTCCCCGATAAATTTGAAATTTTAGTAAAATTCAAGATGGCGGCCGTCTTGGCGGCTATTTTGGATGACGTCACGGACCCCAGCAGCGTCACAACCCATAATATTTACCTTATCTTGTACAGCACATCGCGGGCTATCTATTAGGTGTAAAATATTTCCGAAATATTGCAACATCGCAAAAACCCAAGGGGGGGGGGGGGAGGTATAAGTTTGCGTGTACGTCAGAGGGTTATCATCATCATCATCATCATCATCATTATCATAGCTTTATTTAAAACACGGCATTCCATCATTAATTACAAAATGCTCTTCCAGAGAGCCGTGTATACTAAATATTCTCTATAAATACCTACACATGTTAAAAATTTCTAATTAAAATTACAATACTAATGAATTTTTCTATGTTTACCTATAAGATTAAAACTACTATCAGGCGGCTTTAAAGGATGCGATAGATGGCTCAGCTTTGATTTCATTTGATAGGCCATTCCAAAGAACAGTGCCCCGATAGTTAAAGCAACACTTTCCCGCTTCCTTTCGGGGTCTATGAACAAACAAATTGTTCAAGTTGTTTTTCAGTTTATAAGAATGAACATTCGTTATTGGTCGAAAGATATTTTTTAGATCCTTAGAAGAAAGATTATTCTTAGCTTTATAGACACTAACCGCTAATTGCTTTGTGCGCCTACGTTCAAGAGTGTCCCATTCAAGGTCTTCCAAAATATCAGCAGACCGAATGTCATAATAAGAGTAGGTAATTATTCTTGCTGCCCTATTTTGCAAATTCTGGTGTCTGTCAGCCAGGCATTTACCCATACAGCCCCATACCTCGCTGCAATAATCTAGATAAGGCAGTATAAGTGCATCATGCATCATTTGTAGTGTTGATGTCGGTACGAGATCACGAATTCGTTTAAGTGCTCCAATGTACATGCCAACTTAAAGTCTCGTCAATTTCAACCCCAAGATATCTATGAGACTTCATTCTTTTTAGTGGTATTTCATTAATGTTAATCTCAAAATCACGTTCCATGTGATTTAAGTTATAGTGACTAGCTATAATGAGATACTTAGTTTTTTTTTTAATATTTAATGTAAGTTTGTTAGCATGTAGCCATGATAGAACTTTCTTTAGACCTTCATTTAGGTTACTCTGTAATATAGAAGGATCTTGTGCACTGGCGAAAAGACATGTATCATCTGCGTACATCTTGGTAGCAGAAGAAGATGTACACATTTGAAGATCATTTATATAAATTAAGAATAATAAGGGTCCAAGAATGGATCCTTGAGGAACACCACAGGCGATAGGTAGAGAATTTGAGAGAGTACTATTTACATATGTCTTTTGTTGGCGTCCCGAAAGATACGAAGTGAACCATTGGAGAGCATGAGGGTCTACTCCATAGAGTTCGATCTTTTTTAGTAAAATGTTATGGTCCACTGTATCGAAAGCTTTTTTTAAGTCCAAAAAGAGGACTCCATTTAACAGGTCGTTATCAATATTTAGATACCATTGATTTGTGGCTTCAAGAAGAGCTGTGTGCGACCACACGAACCGAGGCCACCCAGACAATAAATTTTGAGACAAATTGAAATTAGCCAATCACAAGTCAAGATCTAGACAATGAAATAGCGCAAAATTATACTTGACCAAATTCTGAACTGTGAGATGTGTTGCGAACCTTTGATATCCATAAATTCTTCATTACCCAAATGATAACAATAAAGAATTGTCACGTTTATATAAATCAAGCTGGAAAATTTTATAGCAACGTCTGGGTTGGCCAGAATTAAAGCCAGTAGTAAAGAAATTTTGAACAATCCAAAGTAATCGTGACGGCAGCTCATTTCATGCAAACCGGGCGCCGCGAGCGGTTCGCAGTTTCGGTGATCACTAAACAGAGCTGAAAACAAAGATTGTTTTCATGTTTCGAAGACGTTTTTATGTACATTCAAGCGGTAATTTCTAACTTTCTCTTCGGTTCCATTTCAATTTGAGAGCGATTCTTCATACATCTGAGAGTTTTGATTTGTTATTTTTTCCACTCTCCCCTGAAAATCACAATCAAAGGTACAAATATGGAAATTTAAAACAAACGTGGCTGTCAAATCTCGTTGCCAAGGAAACATCAAGCCACGTGATCAATAAATTGACATATGAAATTGTTGCCAGATAAATGTTAGGAAAAGCTACAAAGTTTGATGGCGTTTGAATACATATTAAAAAAGTTATGAATGTTGGAAGTTAGCGCGGGCACTTTGTGCTCCCCCCCCCCCCCCCCCCCCCCCTTCCCCAGGCTGAATAGGGCTAATCTGCCAAACTTGACAAAGAAGTCAAAAGCTAAAAGCTGAACAAAATTCTGATTGCGTGTAGTCGTATACAACACTTCAGTTTTGCTTCCTATTTGCCCGCAAAAACTGTTGAATCCGATACAAAACTCCGTCTCTTTGCGAATATGCCCAATACGGGGATATATTTTATCCCAACTAGCTGTCATTATGAAGCCGTAATGTCGTATCAAAATCTAATTTGGTTTAAAATTTGTTTCCCTGGCACTGGATTAGAGAAAAAACATTTTCAGAATTCAGCTAAACTACCGAAACTGAGCTTTATTTGAGATTTTTTGCAGGAACCAATGAGAGTCTTTGATTTTGTTTATCCATGTCTACTCATGCAATTTCGTAAATCGTTCTCACCTCCTAATTTCAGTTCTGTCCTTTGTTTTTATAAAAAAGCTGGTCTGCCATATCAAGCAATCATTGTTTGGTTTTCTATTTTGTGCTTTCTAAGCGTGTCAAAATCATCTAACTGTCCGTGAACCGTTACTTTAACACAAAAGCAAATCAACATATTCTCAATCGAACACTTACCGATTCCGCCTTGCTTCCAAAATCAAAGTCAGTTTAAGGGCTTTTTTTAGACGTTGTACGTCTTCAGATGAAAGAAACTATTTATATACGTTCTGTAAAGACGTATAAACAACTGTGGGCCAATCATTGCTCTCCTGAAGCGTCTAAGCGCTGACAAAACTGTCCGGATAATAATTACGATTATGTTGATAGGAGATGTTACGCGGCCTTTTCATGTGTAATTGGCACATGAGGCATCGTGCACAGGACGTGGGTAAATTATAAAAAAACTGACGCCAACAGCAGAGTCATTACTCGCTCATTACAAAAACAAACGCACGCATTCTACGCCTCCGTCCTATTGCGTAGAAAAATGTTGCTTGAAAATTAAAAAATAAGTTCTATGTTTATG
Organism: Cladopsammia gracilis; assembly: GCA_022457155.1. Classification (NCBI taxonomy): domain Eukaryota; kingdom Metazoa; phylum Cnidaria; class Anthozoa; order Scleractinia; family Dendrophylliidae; genus Cladopsammia; species Cladopsammia gracilis. Next base: position 862,278 of record JAJGOT010000360.1, read on the forward strand.
TTGATACTAATAATGATGGGCCAATCGCTCGCTTGTTCGAAGCGTCTGGAAAGCGCGGATAAAATGTTCAACATTATTGTAATCAGTTGAGTCTACTTATCACAATGGTGTTTTACAAATCTGAGCTGTAACTTGTGTCGAGCGTGGTGGAAATAAAAGACAAAGCCACACAATGAACAATTAACCGCAATGATTACAACAATGCTGCACCCAGCAGTGTCATTAACAAACTGCACGTACCAAGTTCTTGATTAATAAATCTGTCACATGCAAAGAAGTTTAGACGAAACAACCTGACTTAGAATTTCAACATTAGAGAAGATGAAGATAAAAGAAAAACTTCCATTTTCCCTCATAACTAATGGAAACAGATCTGCGTTGTGACATCATGGTCGAGAACCACGTTAAATGACCTGCAGTTTTCAATGCCAAGTGTGGCGCTCCACGAGATCTCATTCAACGGCTACGGGACAAAAGCGTTAAGGCGTTCAAATGGCCTTCTCCTGTTGAAAGTCTTGCAGTTATAAATTTGTTGATATCTATTAAGAAACAGTTGGAGACGAGTTAGATGGATTTTTATAATTTAAATTATTAGTGCTAACTTTTTTGTTTTGTTTCCGCAAAATTGTCCTCCTCTGCATTGCAAAAAAGACGAACCTTGGAACAAATACGACTAAAGGAGGACGCCACGCGTATAAAAATGATTCAAAATACTTAATTTTTGAAAGTAGAATTGTAAGATAACTGAAAGATATTTTGGGCGAAAATGCTGTTGACAAATTAAAGCTATGTAAGAGAAATATATTAAAATGCTTGTTTTTATTCGCAGAAGTTCAAAGTTACTGACCTTAATACGCCTTTGTGCCATTGTTTATTATTATTTTTTTCTAATTTACTCGCCAATTGAGTGCCTAGAACCACCTAAACAAATCACAAGATGTGAATTGTCGTTGCAAACTCTTTAGAGCAAACATTTTTAATCGCAACCTCACATAAAGTTTTACTTCGGATAAGCCAATTCCGCACACTATTTGCGCATAATTTATAATAAAAATAAGCGAAAAGAAACGACGTTTCGAAGTCATCCTGGCTTAATGTTCAAGTCAAAAGGTCACTGTTCAAGTGGAGTTAATTCATACTACTGTATTCAAAGCGTCAAAACTTGTTGTAGAATTGATAATTAGGGCAAAGGTGACAATGAACGTGCAGGTGCTGAAGAATGTTAAATAAACACTTTAGCACGAATTGAGTCTGACTGCGTATTCAGCGGGGGTTTTCTTTCGTGAATAAACAACATTTCGTGGATTAAACAATCCAGTTTTCCTTGGCATTTCTTTAAAACGAAAACACTGTAGTCAGCTCAGGGTTCTTGATTCCGTGGTCTCTCATGTGTTCTCCAACAACAGAGTATTTATATTCATCAATGCGCTGATGAAGATGGCGCTTGGTATAGCCAATATAATCAGCATCACACTGATCACATTTAAAAGTGTAAACAACGCATTGATTTATTATCAAAGGATGCTTTTCTTCCGGTAACTTGACTTTGTCGCCAATTTTTGGACTGGTGCACACTGGTTGCAAATCAGTTCCAAGATCTTTCAGTTGTCTACGAACAGCATCAGGGGACCAGAGGTCCGCTGACGCTGTTTGATTGGTGACTGACGCCTTTGGAAAGTGATCATGAAGAGACTCAGCGAATATCATCATTGACAAATAATTTCATGTGCATGAGAATACCCTTCACAGAGGCAAGCGGCATCGAAACCTTTGGGGAGATAAATACGACTTTGAAGTTTTATAAGTTGAATTTTTGTAAAATGTTAGCTTTGTTGGTGCCATCATGGGAAGGAGTTTTAGCTGGGTTGTACGTACTGTGTCAGTCGAATTACTAAATTAAAATGCAGCTGCAGAATACTGTCAGTTATGATGCAATTCACTAATAATCTCACGTAAAAACCTTTCTTGTATGGATTTTATGCCAATGTGATACTTGACCCATACTAAAGAGATCCTTATCACTAAGTATCCGTCAAACCGTTAACTTTATTAATGTCATTTTTTATTTATTAACAAGGAAAAATAGACAAGCTTCCTTCTTCAAAAACTATTACAAATGATTTAAGGCATGTTAACTATTTTTTTTTTTCTAGCGTCGATTAGCTGTAGCCTAAGAAAACAGACGACCTTTGGGGACCCTCCCACATTCTCCTTTTAAAGCTGTCTGAACGGTGAGGCGAAAGCTTACATGCAAGATGACGTGTACCTACCCAGAGAAGTTGATTTTCGTATATTTAATTCAAGGTGAACGGCGATGGGGTAGCGCTATCCAGATTCTAAACCAGGCATACATCGTCAGACACCCATGTACCAAAGCCGCTTCTCGTTCATTTCACACCGGTGTTCGTCTCAGAGGATTATAGAGTAAAGAACTGCGTAAAGGTTTAAACCGACCTGACCCTCGTGACCGTTAAAGAAGTGTCAAGTTTCGTGAGCTCTTCAACGAGGATAGTTGTTTATAATAAATAGGTCTGTTGAGACGCCTTGTTAATGTAACGATTCACAATATATGCTTCAAGGATATTGAGTGAGTTTGGTTTTAAGCTTCAACTTCCTTACTAGCTTGGGTTTGTTTGGCCTAGCTGTTAATAGCCGAGCAAAAATGATGGAGGACAAATTAAATAAAGGCAAATTAAAAAACTCCAAAACAAAATCAAAAGCATAATAACGCATGAAAATATTGCAACCAGAAAAAGGACAAAAGGACCCGTTAACTACCGATAAGAATGTTTAGGCGCGTTCGTTAGCACTAAAATTTTCCCATTTGTCAATTGATATGCGCGAAAAAGGGGAGCAAAATATACATCTAGCGCTTAACCCCATCACTTTAAGATTATATTGATTTCGGCCCACTTGTCAGACGTACTCTAGCAGGTGAAAGCAGGAAGACCCCGAAAAGAGGATTTTTAGGCTAATGATCGATTATCTGTGTCCATTTTAGACTTAGTTAAAAGTCCGGCGGGGCTTGGTCATCACTCAGGTTGTCTTCTTCAGGGTTGCAGATCTGCCTGGCTCTGGCGCAGTACTCTCTCTTGTTGATCAAAGTCTGAAAAAGTGAAAGTTTGGTACGTACGAAGAATGCACTGCGAACTGCGATCAACCCTTAAATCCCTGCGATATCAAAATAAAAATTATCCTCGACTTGTCCCCATGCGTTTTTTATAGAAGCAGTGGGTGCTGGTAGTTGTTTAAATACCAAGAGAATTCATCTTGAGTGATCACGTCCTTAACCCTTTCACTCCCAGAGTCGATTATGAAGACATGTCGTGTAGTTCTAACTTTTGAGTCTGTTGAAGAAATCCTGTGGTGTGACCATTCAAATGAAACCTCTTCGGCAGTACTTTTGCATGGTACCATTTGTTGTTTAATATTTTGCAAAATGAATTTTGGGATTTTTCTTGAATTTTGATGCTTGGCACTCTTGGGAGTGAAAGGGTTAATTCTCATCACCTCTCTGATTGATTAAGAGTTGATATCACTAGGGGTAATTCGGTGATGATCACCGTACTGGTTAAACTAAAGCCATTTGCCTGTAGAAATATTGATCACTGTTATAAACATGTACTTCTTTAAAGAAACGAAAGGTTTTCTCTACTTGTTTCTGTATGAAGATGTTTTTATTTTTGATTTTGATCATACATTCATTACAGTTGACATTTATTTTAAATAAATGAAATAAATGAAAATAATTTGAAGTACAACTTCATTTACATAGAAACATAAGTTAAAGAAAATTGAAATAGTCTAGTTATATAGCGAAAAGAAGAAACTAAAACAGAGAGTGGCACACCTTTACGCGGCAAAACATTTCCAGGAGTTTATGTGCAGTGTTGTCCATTCCGATTCAAATTTTGTTAAGGTATTAAAAGCAATCGTTCGTTCAGAACTAGTCTTATCATTTAGTAGCAGACAGAACATTTCGACGCATGGAAAGGTATTGTTTAACCAGCACAAAACAATATATATGGTTCAAAGCTGTGTTGTGTTACTCCGTGAATAGAACATTTTATTACCAGCAAATTTTTCATAAACATTCATTGGCTGTCCATACAATGTGTTAAGGCATTACATTTTTATATCAAGAAAACATTTATCGTCAGTTTTAATAAAGGAATCTCCTGCTGAAAAAAAGATAATGACAAATTTACCTTAAAACTCCTTTTCCTTCCTACGCGCAATCGAAAGTCTGATGGTTGAGATTCAATGGAAACGGCCAGTAACATCAGAAGTACAACACAAATGAGCTTCTTGTCCATTTTCTTCTATGTAACAAATTCAGTGTTACTGTGTTATTAGCCTCGCACTACAATACTAAACCTCGTGTCGTGGAAAAAGGTTTAATTTACTTTTAATTTGGTAGAAACTACCTTATCTGTTCCCAAGTTTATAAATGTCTCAACGGAATGGCTCCCAATTATCTTCTATCTGACTTTAAGCACACACGGGAGTTTCATGCTTACGTACAATACTAGAAACAAAGATTCCCTAAGGCTGCCACGCGCTAAAACGTTCAAGTACCAAGGATCATCCCGAATTAATATCGCACTTCAGTACCTGGAATTATTTGCCACCCAACATTAGGAAAGCAGTATCCTAGACTTATATTAAAAGTAATGCTAAAGGTTTTTAACCCGTGAATACGCGCATGCGTAGTGAACGGGTTATCGGTAACGGAGACAGATATGCAAATGATTCACTCGCTCACCCGCTCCTTCCATCAGCTGTAAACTTAGTGACGTAATGCTTTGTTACGAATGCGTTTCGAAACAAGCACAGCGAGAATCCAGCGAAAACAATAACTAATTGGTGTAAACGAATATAAACAACAATAAGCTTAAAGATGTTTTGCATTTGGAGTCTTTAATGCGACATAAAATCGATCTAAAAGGATTTTCTAATAGAGACACGCGTTTTGATGCGTATCTACCTTTAAAAAACAAAATTCAATTGAGCATGTGTTCCTCGATGGCCTCGTGGGCTAAGGCGCCGAATTTGCTCTCGGGAGGCCCGTGATTTCCTTTTTTTTTGCGTTCGTCAAAAATCCTTACAGTTATTTTTTTTTAAAACATATCGAACTGTGTCAGCGTGAAAATATAAGCTTACCGAAATATTGCGTTGCGTGTTAGCATTTCTTACTCACTGGTTGGCTCTCAGGAGCCTTTGATTTTTTAGGTCTGTATTTTGAATACTTCCTGTTAGGCATTTTAAAATACTTTTGTTCTATTTTTTCTATGGTATAGTTAAATCTATTGTAATTTATATGTTAGACAGGACTCTATTCAAACTAGCAATTACGCTAATAAATAAATAAATAAATAAATAAAATTCCAAAGTGCAACCATTTGAATTCACTCTTTTTCTCGACTTTATATTTTGGTATTTTGCTTTTCTTTGAAGGGGCTTGGGGGGGGGGGGGGGGGGGGGGGGGTTGCCTAACATATCTCGTGCCTAACATATCTCGTGCCACTTTCTCAACCACGGCCAATCAGAAGCTCGCACCTGTTTTCTCGCGCTTGGGGACGGCTACATACACCTTATTCCAAAATAGCGGCTATTTTATATTATATAAATTAGCCCTCTTGGCCTCGTCAGTAGGTGCAAAATACAAAAGAATCTCCAAGCGAAAACGAGACCAAGAGGGCTAATTAACATGCATAAAAAAGAACAATAAATTAACCGCCATTTTGGAATAAGGTGTATCTTAGACTTCTGATTGGTTTATTGGATTTTCTGCGTGTGTTGTGATTGGCCAATGAAAGTAATTATAACTTCCGCTTTGGTTTCATGATATTCAATTGAAAACTGCTTCAAAAAATACAAAAAAGGTCATACAAAGGTAAAGAATTCGGTATGCTGCATGAGCTTGGTTGAAAATAGAGACGGATTATATGAAATAGTAGCCTCCTACGCAGACGTCCTCAGGCTAATGAAATAGCCGAAATTTAAAAATTCCAACTTACCAAAGCTCCTATTCAGTATCACTGGTTTGTGTTGTTTATCTTGATTAACCGATTTTATTTTTGCAGGAATCTGTGATTTCAAATTAGTATCCTTCGGATTGGAGTACGGGTATGAGATTGAAGTACTTCCCGGGGAGGGGGGGGGGGGGGGTACTCCCATATATGAGCTATATAGGTATGTGCCGCAGTGAAGACCAGGATAGGGTATAGTAATCAAAGATGTTTTGGTCTAGAATAGGGTATCATTTTCCGCAAAACTGATCAGTTGCGTGAATAATTTAGTCTAGACGAGGTTTACTGGCAAATGGCATTTAAAAATCGGTAGGGCGGGCAGTACGGCATTTTTACTTACCCCATGGCATCTTAGACTGTGATAGTGAACGAGTTTCTGGAAAATAGCGAGTCTGGAATAGGTCTAGGATAGGGTAGGGTTTTTTCGGTTTTTAGTCTAGAATAGGGTTGCAAAATGCAGCTATAATGGTCTAGTATAGGTTGAGGGTCTCATAGTCCCAGCGGCACACCCCCGACCAAAAATTTGTAGAGTTCCCCCCCGGTGGAGTACTTGTACTAGAAACATCCCTGTAGCTGAGCAAAGAGGCATGCAGGCTCTAGAAACGAGTTTGATTGAAACACGTAATATACAAATAAGACCAAAGAACCTAAAGCACTAGTTTTGAAAGTCGTACTTGCACTCTTCTTGTACCTGTAGTCTGTTCTGAAGATACACGCGGCCGCGTATGCCGTTATACCCCCTATCCATACAATAGCACATGTGAAATATGGGCTAAATGATGAAAATGACCCGGGTTTGTTTCCTCCAATAATTACTATGAGACACGATGAATGGAGTATAAAGCACATCTTGTCGAAAGGCACTACCAATACTTGTCATAAACTCAGTTATAAGCCAACAAACTTCCTGGTGTCGAAAATGAATTTTGCCCTGTTTATAAAGCATGGCAGCCACATAAATCGTCTGTCATTTTTACTTCGCAACGAGTTGTCATTTGTCACAAGAACACCATGCCAAACTGTAATACCAAACCACGCTATCATTGTTTGGTTTTCTACGAACAAGCTATTTGTACCGAGCGTCTGAAAATTCATGCTTTAACTAAATAGATTCCGTAGACCGTTAATTCAAAACAAAAGCAGATATACACAAACACTTACCAAATCGGGCGTCTTGTCTCCAGGAACAAAGGTAGTTTATATTTATAAAGAAGATGTTGTGTGTATTGAGTCGACCTAAACGCTTTGCTTTTATACATTCTACGAAGACAAATAAACAATTGTAGGCCAATCAGTTACTCTCATGAAGCGTCTTGATAGCGCCCACAAAATTTTTCCGACAATTAAAATGATGTTGATGTGATTTGCTTAGAAAATCCTAATTGATATTGATTTTGAGTAGAGGGTGTTTAAAAATACAACGAAAAGCACCGCCAACGGTGAACCATTAACGTTTAATTTCTTAGAAAACCGTATTAGAAGATTTATGTATTCAATCGTTGAAAACACTTTATTGATGCGTGTTCTCAAAGCATATATTCATATACAATCATGTGCCCATCAGTTTGCAGTCTTGTAGCATCTATACAGCGCCGACAATGTGAGAGGTAAAATAAATCGTGGCATTATTGTTGTTGATCCCCCGTCGCCCAGGAAACCCCAACGATATAACTTTTAATTTATCACAGCTGAGGCAAACACGCGTTTCCATCGCTAATTTGACTTGATTAAAAAAAAAAAAACAAAAAAAAAAAACAAAAAACATGTGGTTTACTTATATGAGTTCAAGTAGTTTCGTTTATGACTCCAATTTCATACGGATGCCCCGAACGTGGTGGCAAATAAAAGATGGCGCCACACAGTAAACCGTTAACTGAACTGATAACATCCAATCACGTTATTAACAATTTGCACAGAAGCAGCTCTTGATCTTGTAACCTGTTACATGCAAACAATCTTAGGCAAAACCAGATTACTTTAATTTCCGATAGCAAAGCATTAACCGAGACTGAGTACTTTTCCTTTTAATCATTGTCGCGGGACTTGCCATGAAACCTTGCAGGCTTCAATAGCGATAACAAATGAGCTACATGTTGAAAGTTCTCATCTTTTGATTTTAGATCACACGCTATGACTAAATAACTTAAGATAAACATTTTTACTGGTTATTTGCTCGAACGAGTTCAAAATCTATTGTCGTTCTGCACAATCAAGGCTGAAAAACGCTAAAAAAACATCGAAAAAAGAAATTTGTCAGGATTCATAACCATTACGTTCTATTAACTATGTTCTAATCGTATCCGAGAAAACAAGCTGCACCATTCAGTTATGAACATTTCCGATAAAACATTTTGTTCGCGAAATTTTAAAAGAGATAAACAGAGAAGCAAGGAAAATGAAATATTAAAGGATTGTGCAAAATGGTGGCACTATACGGTGATCGCATTGACGACTAAGCGATCACAATGGTGGTTGGCGTTCAAACCTTCCTCTCCCATTGAGATTCCTGTCGTTATATATATATGGCAAGAAATAGTTGGGATCCTCAGCAGGTTCTTATCACTAAAACAATGCCCTGAAACGGTTTTATTTTCATGTTCCCCAAAAAACAGTTCATTATTTACACTGTTAAAAGGTTGGGGGCCAAGCCTGCTGCAGGTCTTTTCATGCCAGAAAGAAAAATATTCCTTAGGTATCAGGACAGGTGTAAGTGATCTAAAAAATCGTTTTAGTTTTAATGACTTCAGAAGAAATAGATTGACTAACAAAGTCGATCGAATGGAGACGCAAAGCATACAAAATTTATTCAAATAACGTCTCAGCAGGAACATAGATAAATGTCAGGTTGTTTCGTAACGGAAAGTGTTTACATATCAAAACTATAAAAAAAATCAAAAAATACATTCTTGAAACTATAGAGTGCAGCAATACTTACTGTTTAGTAAAATAATATTTCAACTTATTTAAAGTTCATTGTTTTTAACAACAACAGAGATAAATTTGAGTAGCGTGGTCCTTTAGCTCCTCCTTTAAAATTTGCTTTCATTTTAAGAGGAATTTAAAATGATAACATTGAAGAACCTCGAAATAATCATTTAAGGGCTAGTCGCCCAGCAATGTGATAGCGACTCAATAAAAAGTTCTGTTGTGGCGATTAATGTTTGTATGTATATAGTTTAAAAAATACAAATCGAAATTAACTAGCCGTCAACAATTAAAAAAAGCGACTGCCAGTTGCCCAGTTGTGATAGCGAGTCAGTAAAACGTTGTGGCGCTTATTTTGTCTGTATATCGGTTAAAGCATAGTTAGTCGAGGGACTGGTTATGAAACCTTATAGATTTCAATGGCGATAAGAAAGGAACTACAAACTACAATCATGATGCATGCACTTCTTTTGATTTGTAAATAACTTAAGAAAAACATTTCTATTGGTTAGTTGCTAAAACAAAGTTCCAAATCTATTGTGGCTGTGCACGGTCACCACCTAAAAACGCTAACAGAAACATCGAAGAAAGAAATTTTGCAGGTTTCTGTTCACAACCATTGCTCTTTATTAACCATGGGTAAAATGCAAAACTCAACTAGCTACCAGCTAAAAAAAGGGACAACTTTTCTTTCTTATTCATATCGTTAACGAGCTGGTTTCAGGGGTACAAGGGGAATCAACGAGAAAACCTCTGTGCTGCCGCGTTCTAGTCCAATCAGTTGCTAGGTGACGTGAATTGAACATTATTTTCTAGCCGCCTACGAAAAAAGCGACAAGTTATCTCTCAATGTTGTTGAAAGGCTGGTATAAAGCTTGCGGGATCCATTGATACATAGTAAAAAAAAAATATATATATATATACGGATAAATTTAACAATTTCATTTCTAACATGAATTCATTTTTTTGCCAGTTAAATCTTTGACAACTCTCACTGCCATATAATGTTTGGTTAAATAATTTTCTTCATTAATTTCCTACTAAATAAACTGTGTTATATATTTGCGGCGGTGAATCATTAAGTTGAAAATAAATTTTGATTTAACAATTGATTGATTTTGGCAGCTGAAAAACAGCCAATGATGTCTTCTCTTACAATCCGTTGTAAATAACCTGATGTAATTTGTCTGCGTTATAGCCTAATCTATTTGTTGAGGCGAATCTAGCTGCGAATCTGCGAATCTCCAAGAGTCTTTTAATGTCTTTTTTAGCACGTTGAGTAATTTTCAATGGCCTTGCAGGTGGTTTTATTTCAAAGAAAAGAAGATTATTTGCATCACACAGTTGTTAAAACGGTTTTAAAAACTAGGTGTTTAGTTTTCATTCGATATATTGTGCTGTTGATTGAGCAACTGTTATGAAAAACATTTCCTGATTTTACTGTGCGTTATTGGATATGTTTATACCCACATCTTTTTGCTTTAAGCGTAAACGAATAAAGTCAGAAGTCCGTGACCACAGGAAGTATTGCTCAATAGCTTACATGTGAATAGGATTGTACTTTGCGATTCAGTTTACGGCCTAACATTATAACTATAACTGGGCCTCTAAGGCCTACTAAATTGAACGGCTCGCGGTATTAACATCAAAATCCGTTTTTTCCCTTCTTTCGTTTACACTGCGTACATGTTATTTATATGCATTGAATTGCGCTCCATTCAGGGTTTGGCTCTGGAGGTGAAAAAAAAAAAAACAAAGAAAAATAAAAACAGAGAGAGCTGAGCCATCATCAAATCCAAATGAAAGTAAATCGTTGTACCACGCTTTTCTCGTTTGCCTTGTTTATTACAATTCCGATCAGTGATGAATTATCTTTTTAGTTAACATTAATGTGTTTTAATGTGTTTTCGTAGCCGGTAAGACGGCCTTTACGAGTTTTTAATTTCTATTTTCACTCCTTAACTCTTAGCTATAGGAGCCAGCAAAATAATTTCAACGAATCCAAAACCGAAAGCCTTGTCAGCTGATTAATTTCGCATACCACTCATACCCTGTCGTATGATCCTACGACAAAGCTCCAACAATCGCCGGATTCAGAGGATTGTATAACCTTTACTTTTACACAAAACTATTCTGGGTCAATTGGTTTGCTTCAATTACTTTTTTTCTTAACGATCTTTCACCGACTTCGTGAGTTATGGTTAATTATTCTCTTTGTTTGCAGATGCACAGAATAATCTTTCCTTTTAGCGATAGAATGAACGATGCGGAGGATTATGAGATCATTACTTTCTAACGCGGACAAGAAGAAACTATTATTCCTCGAGAAGGCGAGGGCCGAAGGACGCTCGGGCCTTCGACTCGAGCTTCGCGAGGTTAATAAATTTGTCGTCCCTCAGGAGCTGAGCCGCTTGAATTTGAGCGAAAAAAAAATATATATATACTTGATGGTGTCCTGCAGTTGCCTGGCAACAAAAATCGCGACCGCTGACAATGACGCACTCTCATATTTATTTATGGAGGCCGGGCTGACGGGTTTACCCTTACTCATCGTCTGTGAAAAAATGTTTACTCTCGGTGAAACACAACCAATTTCTGATGCAAATGAGAAAGAACAGCAAACACAACAACGCTGGAGGCTGAAAATCGTTGTCCGAGAAAATTAACCACCGAAACTCCGCTGAACGGTGACTTGAAATTCAGCGCGACAGAGCAACGAAGTGACAACGAGAGCATAGATTACAGACTCCGAACAGCCTACAGAAGTACACCGTTTGAGTAGGTTCAAACGCCTTGAAAAAATGCCGCCATTAGAATTCTGAACGAAACCGATCAGGAGAGGCGACACCGACTGGAAGTGTTGGACAAGATGATTCTGTTTATAGACGCAACGAGAGGCGGCAACAATTACACGATCAGCTAAATACTCGTGACGAATATCTTTCATACGGTAAGGAAAAGCAAACACTGATTACAGGAAAGGCTCAGAGAAGAAGAGCGATTAAGAAATGTAGCTCAAATCACCGGCTTTTCCAAAAAAAAAGAAAAGATTTTAAGTTGCTAAACAACTGAAAGGATACTCAAACGCTGAAAAATAATTCTCTTAGTACACACTGTAAATTGTTGTTTATTGATATTCTCACTAAGGTCACTAAGGAACTTCTTAAATGATCAAAACTACAGATCACACAGGTGGAAATTATTTCCCAAATATACAACATTTACACGATGTAGCATTGTTTGTGAATGAACAGTGGGTGAAATGTGCTTTGTATACGTATACGGTATCTTGAGTTTGCATTATTCTTCATAAAATAGTTCCATAAAAAATAACATTCGAATGGTTTAGTAATTAGAATTTCTGTTCACAATTTGGATAAAAACAGTTTGTTAAGAAAAAAGAAAAACAATTTTATGTTAGCAATCATGACCAGCTAATGTGTAGCAACTGTATACATGTAGGTAAACACGACACATCAACATTACTGCTTCCCATTTATTATTGGAACGGTGATCAGTATCTTAATTCTCCTCACAGTATCGGTGTACGAGCAAGTACATAGATTACGCAAATTGAGAACCTGATCACATCTAACATGAGTTGTCTGTGGAAATTGAATACAAATTCATTGTAGTTATAGGGCTGTGTGAACTGTATTGACACCAGTAAGGAGAATGTACATCAACAAATTAATTTAATTTTGATTTCAAGATTTTTAAAGGGGCTTACTGGTCATGAAGGCCTAAGTCCTGGTCTTAACCTACGAATTTTCTATCCTGGTCTCTATAGATTGCGTATGGTATTTGCAGAGAATCTGTTGCTTCATCTTGAATATTCATGTTTTAATTTGTAATCAATATCGTAATTCTCATGAACTGTTTCCAAAATATAGTACCGTCACTGCTGGGAGAATCTCATGCCACTTTCATCATTGAGTTGTTATTTTTTGGACAACATCGCTTTTCAGCAGCAGTAAACAACCGTGATCTCAACCATTCAAGCGAATAAAGAATGGGTTAACAATTATTTGATATCCAGTATATAGAACAAAAACTATAGTATCTAAAGGCAACAGGTTAATTTAGGAGATAGCACTCACAAGCTTCAAAAATGGAATTTAATTGAGACAATCAAAATAAACAGAACGCCACTGCATGTTATCCGGGAAGGAAGGGTCTGAGGATCTTTTGGTACCCAGTCCCATAGCAATTACAGCAACCCACAGCTCAAAACCCAAAACTGACCAGTATCGGCTCCCATTTATTTTATTTTAGGAAGACAGGGCACAAAGTACAAGTTATTAAAAATGGAAGCGACTGGGAACGAAAATTTCTCAACTTTAAATTTCGGGGCCATTGCCAGCAAGGAACCAACATCTCCAGTCAAATCAGAAATTTTATCTCTTCCTCCCATATCGCTAAACTCTGCAGTGCATCCTCCCCCGTGCTTCGCGAGGTTCTGCGAGACATTTCCCCGGAGATTGCCCGGGGGAGGAGATGTTGAAACTTCAATAGACCATTTTACAGTTGTGTGTTTAGTGACCTAACCTTTGAAGGGAAGCGAGGCTGGAGGTGACCTTGTTTTGATACAGACCTAAGTACTTTTCATATGTTAATAATGTTTCTCTTATGCTAACTAGCTAAATTTACATATGAAAAGCACTAAGTTCTGTATTATAACAAGGTTACCTCTAGCCTCGCTTCCATTCAAAGGCCAGGTCACCAAGCACACAACTAAAACATGGTCTATTTGGCAGGTGCTAAACTGTCTTATTTCGACTTCGTATAGGACATTTCGAGTGCAGGTTTGGGTGGTGCTTGATGTAGGCCTGATTTTTCCAATTTCTTTTGTTTTCAGAACGAACTGCCCGTGCTATGCTGCAACTTCTTGGCAATTTGCATACGGTGCACATCTGTATACGAACACACAATGCTACGTCCTAGCGTTTCTGCATGTACTCTGAATTCCATTGTACCATTCTAACAAAGGAGACTTGAATAATTACACGCAGGTGCGACTGAGTCTGCACATAGATGATTATTATGGTATTTTTCGAAATGGGTTATTTAAACGGGTTATCGACAGCATGGAAAGAACCACGTATACAATCAGCCTTGTTTTTAATAACAGTCCGCACATCCTTGCATTCATAGGAACCTCACGTGAGATTTATGTACACTACATTCATCTCCCTTCTATGCGGTGTCGTCAGTCATCCGCCTCATGCCAAAGCATGGACATAACATATACTTCCCAAACGCTCAACGAGTTAAATTTGAGTTTTTAAGCTGAAACATTATTTAAAACCAGATGATTGAAAGGGCAAGCAAATTGCAGTTACCCTGAATTGCAGACAGTTTCAAGGCTAGACTTTTGTTGTTGACTCCACCTTCCCCCTCGACTTGAAAAAGAACCCCATCGATTCACCTATTTTAGACTTTAAATTTGCTTTAGGGCCTGTTTATACGGGGAGTGGGTGACCCGGCTGCCAGGGTCACCCTCTCAGCCAGGCTAAAACATAGCCCGCATTTACATGGGCGGGCTGTTAGGGCGGATTATCCTGTAGGCAAGCTATCTTCTTTTGGCGGGCTCATGATTTGGCGAACTTTTCACGATTTACAATGTTCTTCTTTTACAGTGGAGACTTTCACAAATAAACTCGATGAAAATATTCGTCAGGCTTGTATGGCGCCGCCATTTTCGCGGGTTTTCAAGTCAACAGATTGAAATAGCCCGGAAGATGACCCTGGGGTGACCGTTTACATGCAGAAAAACATAGCCCGCCTTGGAAGGTGACCCTGTCTATCACGTAAACACTTAAGTGTGCTTTGTAAAGAATTGTATGAAAAGAAACCCTCCCAGGCAGGGTAACCCGGCTAGTAGAGTGACCCCACGGGTGGGGGAGGGAAGGGTACTCAACAAAGTTTTGTACAGGGATGCTCCGCCCCAAGGTCCAAACCCTTACCTTTTCATATACTGTTTTTGACCCTTTAAAGAGTCTGACCCACTCAGTTTGCATTGCGCGCTTGTATCATTGTTAGTGATACGGCTCTATTCCATATTTGGGCATGCGTATCACCTCTTGCACGGGTGAATTTCTCATCTACAATACAGTATGGACTTTCGGGGGCCCTGAAAATGGCGGATGAACCAACGTAGGCGCGCAATGCAAACTGGGTGGGTCTGATTCTTTAATATACCTTTCATTGAAAATGGTATACCACTTTCATATAGCCTTTAGGTGCATCTGTTTGATATATTTTGAAAGGCGCTTTTTATAATACTTAAATGGCAGTTTTCCCTACCCTTTTTTTATACTTCAACTTGTGTTTTGCCTATCCTTCCCTATACTTCGTGAAATCCCTACCCTTTCATATTCTTCCAGTCTAAAAAAGGGTACCCCTTTCTGGCGGAGCATCCCCGTATAGTCCATTATAGGGAGTACCACCCCCACACCCCCCCCCCCCCCCCCCTCCATCATGTAAACAGGCCCTTAAGCCTCCGATACATCGTTCAATGATTTGTTGATCAACACTCAGATGTTGTATTGGCTGTTCAACAAATGTTGAACAGTGTATCATGCCTTGTTGAGTATTGAAATAGGCCATTGAACATGTTGAATGTTGTTGAACGAAAATAAAGAAGGCTCTATTCCGTTCAAGAAGTTGTAACTTGTTGAGCGACCTCAGTCAATCGTTTTAAAATGTTGAATGTGGTTTCTACTCATTCAACAAGTTGCAACTACGTTCAACATATGTTGTACGATGTTGAACCGTGTATCGTTGGCTTTTTAGATAGAGTTTGCTCGAACAGTCTGGGTCTGTATTTGACTGCGATGAGATCCGATCACTTCTACCCGATGGGTGTGAATAGGATCGAATTTTGTTGTCCTTAAGGTGGCTTTAACGATTTCGCATGATTTGCAACCGGCTTAAAATTCAGATTTAGTAAGAAGTGGATTGTTTTGTTAAAGAGCATCGAGTATTTGAAATTTCAAGATAATTTTAGCTTTAACCTTATTCAGACTGGCGGGGGGGGGGGGGGGGGGGGGTGGGGGGGGGAGGGGGAGGGGGGCTTTTCGAACACCCCCTCCAGTAAAATTGTGATAACTCTTACACCGAAATTTTCTGACTTTTCCTTAGAATTTATCTAGGAAAATTTTGGTATCCATAACATGTCAGTGTAATTAACCATGTTGCCATGGCAACCGGTTTTTGACACATAGGTTTTCAAAATACTAAAATATGGTGATTTTTTTTTTTATTTTAAGAACTTGTTCTTTGACTTATAGTACATTTTCTTGTTAGAATAGTTTTATCTTGTTACTAGTTCTTGAAAGACATAAAAAAATTTTAACATCAAATATTTGGGACGAGGGGTAAATTTTTGCTCTCTTTTACTTATAGACAAACATTTTCTACTATTTATAAAATGACGCTTCTAAGTTCATTGTTTGGATAATAGACATTACTTTGATACGTGTTTTATACATTCTGATCATTTTCTCTTGTAGATATTTTTAAAATTTTAATTTAAACCAAAAAAAGAATTCCAAGATGGCGGATCCAAGATGGCGGACAATAATTTCAAAATTATAGTTTTATCGCTTTTTATTGCTTTTTCTAGCTTTACAAGTGTGTCCTTGTTTGTATTTATTATGTTTTAATATTAAAGAGATGATTTTACAGTTATATTTGATATTGTAAGTATCTGGATGGAAAAATATCAAAGAAACATCAGAAAAACAAAAAATGACGTCATTGTGACATAATTGGGTGTGGCAGGTCAAAACTGAGTGTTAGGTTTCATTGTATGGAGGTAAACATTGTGTGAAAGTTTCATGGTCCTAGCCTTACTGGTTCCAGAGATATAGAAGGGGGGGGGGGGGCGAGGAGCCCCCCTCAGTCACAGATTCACAGATTGCCTAAAAAAGCCCAGGGTAGGGTTAATACAAATTCCCACTTATGCTCCAACGATTTTGCTGAAACTTGGCAAGGGTACGGTATCAAGCCAATGTAAGCTGATTTCAGAAATTTAACACAAATATAACAGCAAAATTTTTTCACAGTGTGCGATTTTGTTCAAACGTGGTGTTTATTTAAGCCCGATTATTACTTCAAATATTTTTCCCAGTAAAATCGAATCCTATCACACATTATTGCTAAGAAATAGCTTAAACAAGTAACTGTATTTGCAATGACCACCATAATGGAAGCACCGGATCCTGTAATAAAGGATCTAATCAGCTATAAATAATGAAACGATTTGATAAAAAAGCATGGCTGACAAACGGTACGGAAACGACTATATTTGTAAAATATCTCTTCAGAGCCGGAAATGTTATGACCGAAAGTTTATCATAGACGAGTGCGCCGGAAATAACTACGGGTCCACCTTAACTGCACTAGGCCACAAGCGTTGTGTCGGTAAAGTTGCAAAACTGTTACGTCATTGCTGTTCATTTTGATTTTCACCGTTAAAACAATAATCTATTAAAAACGATGTTATTTTTTCAATCTCGCATGACACATTTACCCCATCAGTTTATTTGCGCACTTTTTGAACGTGATAACAATCATGGATAAATATTTTTTTAGCATGACCGACAAGAACAAGTACTCTTACGGCTGCAACCACAAAATTAGATTTTATTACGCATGAAAGAACGTACGAAAGCAATTTGCGTTGTCGTGAAGTTTGCTTGTATTTATGTTTTAATTTCTCAGAGGAAACGTAAGCGAAAATCTTGTCCCTTTACTTGTTCGTTTTCTTGCTGCATTCAAATGAGGACCAAATATAAAAATAAGAGTGAAATCTGCAAAGGACCGCAAACGATAATGCTGCTAACGGTATACGTACCCGGGGGGGGGGGGGGGGGTACCCGACAAAGTTTTGTACGGGGATGCTCCGCCCCAAGGTCCAAACCCTTACCCTTTCACATACCGATTTTGACAGGAAAAGGTACCCCTTTCATATACCTTTCAATGAAAATGGTACCCCTTTCATATACCTTTCATTGAAAATGGTACCCCTTTCATATAGCCTTTACTTGCGTCTGTTTGATGTATTTTGAAAGGCGCTTTTTATATATTTAAATGGCAGATTTCTTTACCCTTTTTTATACTTCAACTTGTGTTTTCCCTACCTTTTCCTATACTTCGTGAAATCCCTACCCTTTCATATACTTCAACCCGTGAAATCCCTACCCTTTCATATACCTCCAGCCTCAAAAAGGTACCCCTTTCGGGCGGAGCATCCCCGTATAGCCCATTATAGGGAGTACCCCCCCCCCCCCCCCCCCCCCCCGGGTATACGTAGGATCTGCGAGAGACCTGACGAGCCAAAAAATGAATAAACATACAATAAACTGCAGGGACTACGCAAAAAAAAAAAATAGACTTTGCGAGACACCATCATGACAGTTTTAAACCGATAAAGTAGGATCGCCACCGTGGACAGCGGTTTCGTTGTTATTTCAGCTCATCAGCACGGTGTACGGTGTACAGCACGGTGTAGCGAACTAAATGTCGCCAGCAAAAGCCAGCGCAAATAGATTTCACAATGACCCGTTCACCATATCAGGTTCCGTACTCACTTGTCACTCGAATCACGCGCTGCCACTTCACTTGTTCCAAAGAACAAAGAGCCCATAGTGTCGCAAATATGTCTCGCAAATAGAAATGCAGATGGACGAAGCCGATCTGAACATTTGAACGCATGGACAAAACCATGCTTAAAGAACACCGCATATCGATTCTGTAAAGACCTACGGTCACAAAATATATAAAAAATAGAAGTGAAATCTGCAAAGGACCGCAAACGATAATGCTGATAACGGTATAAGTAGGATAAACCTCAAAAAATTTTCGCAACTTTGCAATACGGGGGAACTTCGGTTGGTGCGAGGTTCTTTAAAGGTTTTTCACTCATTTTGTTGTTATCGATATCATTATTGTCTGTAACTCAAAACTAAGTTTTGGCAAATATAGCTGAACACCTTTAACGCATACCTTTTTTTTAAACCAATTTAGCTGAAATTTTGAAGGAATGTCAGTTGATTCGTTTGCAAAACAGTGCCGTTAAGATTTCGGCCCCGTTTTAAAGTTAGCGCCCGCGCTGAGATCAACACATTTTAGCAGGAGAAAGAAATTTTATTATGACGCTCTGTAAATTTGCACACAATTAACCTATTGTTAATGATCATCTAGGAAGCTTCAGTATATCATGTTACCCAGCTCATTTGACTGGCAGAAGAAGCGCTCACTTAGTTAAGATCAGGATAAGATAAAGCCAAGGATCGGTCGGATCTTTCCCGATGGGATTCTTGCTCCTTGTCAACAAAGGAACACTTCTTGCAGCGCGTTCAGCGCGATCATTGGCAAGACGTTCCCGTTCCTGATGCGATGTTCCGGTTCTACGGTTCTTTCTAACATTGGAACTTTACTCTTTCAGAGTTCAGAGAGCTCAGGCGTCTTCGACGGGATCTCAAGCATTCGCAGCGCTCCGCATATAGTGCTGGAACTTTCACGAACTTAAAAACACAATTTAAGGCCTTTTTCCTATTTGCCATTATAATAAGTAAGATCCTATTCCGGCTACGCTGGATACCGTTTGTCTTTACGTGCAGTTTTTAAGTCGTACTCTAACGCCCGCTTCGATTAGAAACTATTTAAGTGCCGATAAATTGCTGCATTTATTTACGGGCGCGGATTACCCTTTCACGAAAGACTTCATTCTCTCCCTTACTTTGAGTGGTATCGCTCGCAATGCCTTGCACACACCGCGCAGGGCCCCACCAGTTACCCCTTCCATTTTACTTAGCATTTCCTGTGTTCTTGAGTTGGAAGGTGATGCGCGTTCGTCGACTATTTTTTGTGCCTTTTTGTTTACTTTTTATCTTATGGCTCGTCTTGCTAACATCGTACCAAAGTCTGCTAAATCATTTGATCCTCGCCGTCATCTCACCCGTGGTGACGTGGCTGTTACTTTTCATGGCCTCTTAGTTACATTTAAGTGTACAGAAACGATACAATTTGGAGAGCGTCGTCTTCACATTCCTTTACTTCGCATTGTCGATTCGCCGTTATGCCCTGTTTCTGCTTATTTACGGATGATTCGTTTAGTCCCCGCTCGCCGTTCTTGTCCCGTTTTTCTAATTCCAGGTCCCAACGGTCTCATTCCCCTCACTAAGCGTAGTTTTGTTTCAAATTTCCGTTCAAACTTGGTCGCGGCCGGGATTTCCAATGCACCGAGTTTTCGCAGTCATTCTTTTCGACGAGGAGCAGCCTCTTTGTCCTTTAGTTGCGAAGTTCCGGGGGAACTTATCCAGTTGTATGGTGACTGATCTAGTGATGCATATAAACTTTATTTAGAATTTAGTTCAGAATCTAAGCTTGCACTTGCGAGTCAACTGCGACAGGCACTTATTCATGTATGATCTCTCTGTTTCTCGCCTTACTTCATCCCTTCCAGGTCACGGTTGGTTTTTGGCCGGGTTTTTGGTGGCAGAGAGGTTTATTTCTTTTGATGTTCTATTGATTTATATTTCGTGTCTTCGGATGTGGAAATAAACTTCTCTCTTGGCCAAAAACAAACTGTGTTGTTGATGTGTTGTTGGCGGGGACAATTGTTATCCTTTGGGCGCTTCCGCTCAAAGGGATTAATTGGCAACCGCACGCGACATACCCCCTATTGATAGGCGTTGCTTATATTTATTGTAGGTCGTTTTGTCTTTCAGTTTCTATTACCTTCGTAGCGGTCACATCGTTTTTCTACCTTGTGTAGTTTTTCTCCCACCCACCCTCCCTGTTTCTGTATTTCTTAGCGACAGGGTAGGTGGCAAAGAGGTTTATTTCTTTTGGTGTTCTATTGATTTATATTTCGTGTCTTCGGATGTGGAAATAAACTTCTCTCTTGGCCAAAAATAAACTGTGTTGTTGATGTGTTGTTGGCGGGGACAATTACAGTATATAAATAACTATATCGGAAAAATCATCCAGACGCGACGAGGTCAGTGCACATGAAGTAAGTATTCCCTGTCTAAGGACACTATATGACAAGGAACATGGAGTATAACAAACTGCTGGCCAGTTGTCAGATGATGTCCTGGAGTCAGTAGTAGATCATTACAAATACGTAAAGAAACGAAAATTGGCTTTGTAATTCAATTCAATTTCAATTCAACTTTTTGGAAAAGGAAAATACATTTAGATCCTCAAGTTGACCAGGGAGATTTTCCTAAGATCAATTGCCATGATTTGTTTACCAGTATTTGTTTTCACACGTGATTAGACACGTTGTCACTTAACAGTCGCATCTACCTTGTCAGTTAACTTATTACATACACGTCAGTTATATTTACACGCTTTGCAGTTACGTTATCTAGAATTTTGCAGTTGTTACGACCATTGGTAAGAAATGGAAAAGTGCCGTTGTTGAGTTTATTTATGTTATTCGCTTACTCTGACAATGAGTATGTATAAATATTTTTGCAATTAGTTGTCGGGTAACTCTTCTGCTCACGTTAGTAAATATCGGAGCTAATCGTAACATTGTCAGAACGTCATCACAACTAAAAAATAAAATAAAATACCACTGTAACATTATCTCAAAATTGTGTCTCAAAATGCACCAGATTGCATCTCAGCGCATATTCATTTCAAAACATTTTCGGGGTGGCCTTCGGCCGCTCGGGACTTCTCCCCCAAACGATAAATCCTAGATAGAACCCTATTAATAGCTGCGGTTACACGTTGCCACTTTTACCTAGGTAAATAGCCGCGGCACGCGCTTAAGCGTGCAAGGGCTATTGTTAATTCAAATTAAGCGTGCACTGGCTACTGTTCTTTCGAGTTTACCTAGGTAAAAGTTGAAACGTGTAACCGCAGCTATTGACCATCGTTTGACTGGGAGAGAGCAGAATTTGAGGAAAACTTTATTTTCCATTATTTAACGATCTTTAACGAACTAGTTTAATTTAGATAAGGGCAAGGATCGGAAATCGATAGATGTTATTGGCCGTCGTTGATGTGACTGATAGCAGAATTTCACCTCCCCTGATGCGATGATGTGGAAGCGCTGCTCTAGTTAACAATTGTGTTTTAAATTAAGGTCAAGGATCAGAAAAGGATACACGTTGTCTACTGTCCTTTGACTGACAGAAAAACTGAGCATAACTTACTTTCCCCGATGATATACACTGGTTGGTAATTGTGTATAAATTACCGTCAAAGATTAGAAAACCGTCATATATATACATATTGTT